>JAGGAU010008682.1:0-12155 GCA_017657275.1 Termitomyces sp. T108 | reverse complement strand
ACTTGCCACGGAGCCTGGGCCTGAGCTCCAGAGCACACCTGCCCCCCCCCCATATATAAGCCATAGTATAGTATCTGGTACAGTAGTGTTGATATTACCTATACTTCCCAGTCTCTGTCCAGTTCTCATATTTTCCCATTGATCTCACCCTTATCTCATCTCTATTCTTCATCATCTCATGCTCGACTTGCTCTATTTTCTACTATCTCATCACTCATCTTGTTCTTGTCTCCAATCTATCTGTTTTCCATCTCCAGCCTCCTTCTCTAAGTTCCTCTCTCAGTCTCTCTCATCTCTCTCTTTCCCTCCCTTTCTTCTTGTCTCTTTGCCTCTGCTCTCTTCATCACCACACCTCTGCCTTTTTCCCCTTCAACCCCAGCCCCGGGACTTAGCAAGTCCTGCATTTGAACTCTGGCCCGCCTACACACACTCTCCCAGAACTTATTCCCAGCCCTGGAGCTCATCCCCAGACCCTGGAGCTCCCTCAACAGCCCTTTGGACTAGTCTTGGTCCCTCCATACTTGTTCCCACCCCCTCAAACCTGGTCTGTATGCTGTGTCCGCCATTTTGGTTGTGTGTATAGACTTTGTGCGTGCCAAGTAAGGATTTGCCCAGTGGTCTGAGCCCCCATGGTCAGCGGAACCTGACAGCGACCTTACCATTTGAAGTATCACCATTTTACCTGGACTCTGGTGTGACGGTCCACATTTCCCCTGAAACATCAGACTTTATTACATTGTCTTTGATCCCTGAACAATCCATCCAAGGGGTAGGAGGATTGGCCATTGCTACAGTTGGTATTGGCAGTATCCGCCTCTGTGTTAGGGTCATACATAGAAATTGGTGACATGTTACTCATGCCAAAATCCACAGTTTGTCTATTGTCTATCAGCAAACTTGCAAGGCAAGCTGGTATCACCACTACATTTGATGAAGCTGGGGCCACACTAGTGAAGAAAGCCGTAAGACCCCAATTGCATCTGAAACCTTACTCCCCAGAAAAGACTTATATGCACTAAACCTTCATTTTGATCATTCACTCATCGTACATGCATCCTCTGACATCAAAACCTGGCATTATAGACTGGGTCATGCCAACTACCAGGCAATCATGCATGCAGGAATAGTCAAAGGTATGCCAAAGACCTTCCCTTCAAAGCCTCCAAAATGTAACCATTGTATTCTTGGAAAACAGGCCAATATGCCAGTACCAAAAGTACAGGAGGAAGGAGAGGGGCATAAAGCAACACAGAGGTTGGAGAAGGTGTGGGTAGACTTGGCTGGACAGACTGCAATAACATCACGTACTGGCAACAACTACATCATGAACATTGTGGATGATTATACAAATAAACCATGGTCCATTTCCTTGAAAGTGAAAGACAATGCGTTTGATGAGCTATGAGCCTGGGTCCTGGCATGTGAGACCAAAACAGGGGAGAAGTTGAAGATCTTATGCACTGAACATGATGGAGAACTCAATAGTGATGATTATAAAGCATGGTACAGGTCACAAGGTATAATATTGGAAACCGGCGCACCACACACATCTGCACATATTGGTAAAGTCAAATGCATGCATTGCACATTGATGGGCAAGGCACGGTCAATGCAAATAGCTGCAAATTGCCCACCATACTTGTGGGACAAGTTTTACCTCACTGCTGCCCATCTACATGGCAAAACAAAGACATCCACCACTAACAATACAACCCCCAACAAATTGTATTATGGGCATAAGCCAGACTATTCAAATATTTGAGAAATCAGATGTCGAGTATTTGTTCTAATCTTGGGGAAGCACAACCCCAAGGTTCATGAAAGATCAATCAAGTGTGTTCTCATCAGCTATGATCCTAACTCAAAGGCCTATCAGTGTTACGAACATGCAACACAAAAGGTATATAGCTCATACTATGTGAAATTCATTGAGAGCCATGATGATCTAACAGCTCAACCACCTACTGCACCCATAGTTGACCATGAACCAGGCCTTCCATCTATCAGAACCATTGTTGAAAACTCCTCAATAGAACCAAATCCCCATCATGATGATGACAAGCCCATACATTTACCAGGACCTGTCATTGAAAGCAATGACCATGTGACAATGCCCCAACCCCCACAGAACCAGACCAATGATCCATCCACTATATCACCAGGCTTCATTGAAGCAACACAACCATGACAATCAAACTGGACATCCGTTCCAACACAGAAAATTGCACCAAATGGCCAAGCAGAGACACAACTAGAAAAGGCTGTCAGAGAAGCAAAAGAGTCCACTGAGCAGGTAAAAAAAGCACACATGGAGAGACAGTGAGCACTGGAGGACCTTCAGAAGGCTGTATCGGAGGTGATCAATGATGACGTAGGTGTGGGTGTTGAGACTTTTGATCAAGCACCATTGGCACTTAATGTGATTGAGGATGTTCCTGGTATTGACCTGGTGATGGACCCCGACATGCCTAGAATGTTGGAAGAAGCTCAGAAATCAGCAGATTGGCCAAGGTGGGAGATATCCTACCAAGATAAACTAAACTTGTTGAAGGAAATGGGCATATGGGAGCTTGTCCCTTGAGAAAAAGTGCCATCAGGGCAGAAAATCTTCAAAGAGTGTCCAGTATTCACTATAAAACGAGATGAGAGTGGCAATATTACCCGACTAAAGACTAGGCATGTCTTACAAGGCTTCACTATGGTCCAAGGACAGGACTATGACCAAACCTCCTCACCAATAGCATACATGGAATTGTGGAGAATCTTGTTACATGGCAGCATCCCTAGGATGGGATGCAATACAGGTTGATGTAAAAATGGCATTCTTAAATGGGGTGTTACCAAAGGAAAAGCAAGTATTCATGCAGCAACCAAAAGGTTTTGGAATGGAAGGCAAAGAGGTCTGGGTATGTAAGCTACTATGACCTCTTTATGGAATGAAACAGGCTGGCCAGATTTGGAATCAAACATTTGATGAAGTAATGAAGAGGCTGGGCTTTATTAGGCTAAGCTGTGAGGCATGCCTGTATCACTGAAAGTCTAATCATGGCATAGTCATTGTGGGAGTCCATGTGGATGATTTCCTGTCCATTGCAAGTTCAAAGAATGCAAATGATTATTTTACAAGCCAGTTGAAGGAGGAGTGGAAGATTGTGGATCTTGGAATGCCTAGACACATTGTTGGCATGGCAGTGGAGTAGGATTGTCCAGGAAAAAAAGTATTCCTATCCCAGACTGTGCTGATAGATAGGCTGATTTCCCAATATGGACAATCTGATGCAGCCCCTGAAAAAGTCCCTATGGAACCAGGACTCAAACTCCAGTGCTCAGACAGGTCAAAACTAACCTATGAGGAACTAGAGAAAATTGCACATGTTCCTTATTGAAATTTGGTTGGTGGACTGCTATGGCTTGCTATCTCTACTTGCCCTAATATCCAATATGCTGTCCAACAACTCTCACAATTCCTTGACTGCTACTCATACACTCACTGGAACGCTGCAATGCAAGTAGTTCAATACCTTGAGAAAACAAGACAATTACGTTTGCACCTGGGTAGAGACTTGCTGATTGGACTCATGGGGTTTACAGACTCAGACTGGGCAAATTGCCTGGATATGTGCATCAGAGTGTGGGAGGTTATGCGTGGTCTTTAGGTGCAGGGATGATTTCATGGGCAACAAGGAAGCAGAAGATGGTAGCTGCCTCATCCTGTGAGGCAGAATATATGGCCACATTTGAAGCAACACAAGAGAGTATCTGGTTGAGAATGGTGATGACTGCACTAGGTTATCCACCAGCCAAAGCTACAACAATCCTATGCAACAACAACTTGGCAATAAACCTCTCTGAAGATCTCATGTTACATTTTCGAGTCAAACACGTTGATATAAAATATCACTTCTTGTGGGAAAGGGTTGCCTTGAAGAAAATAACAATGTGGTATATTAATACATACAAAGATAACATTGCCGACATATTTACAAAGGCACTTCTGACCCCTCAATTTATGCGACTCTGGACTGTTTTGGGCCTGATATAATGGGACAATTACACACGAGGAGGAGTACACATTACGGTGAGGAGGAGTGTTACAATCTACACAACCACCATAAGTATCCCTGGCCACCCTGGCCACCACTTCACACAATCACACATTCCTTTGTCGCAATATAAACAATGGGAAAGTACTCATATATATTTGCTCATGTACAATAGACACCCTCAGTCAATTCTATACAGACTGAGGACCAGATACTCATGCATATCTGTATTGTTTAGGTCTACCAAGTTCAGATTCCAACAGATTTACATTCTATATCTGCTGTATTCTGACCCAACCCTCCTACTTTAGCAGAGACCTTGATTGTCAATGGTTTCTGCTACAAATCAAATCTTGCATCTTCCTTTTGAGTCCTTACTGCCAGACAAGCTACTGACCTCCATGCTGGTGCTAGCTCCACTTTTGACACACCCAACCTTCCACTGATAACATGTCTTTTCCATCCAGTTGCAGTCCTGCCCAATTTGTTGACACCATGTGCAGAGGGGTGTCCCTTCTTTCAGTCACCTTCCCATTTGGCTCTTTTATGATTCTACTCAGATTCCTAATCTTCATTGCTACACCTCCCACCTCACTCATTGGCAGAGGTAGCTGGCTACCCTCTGCTATGACAAGTGGCCATCTTGTGTCATACCTAATCAATTCTTCTTCAAGCAGCTCTCACGTCTGCAGGCAATGATTGTATGCCATCAGATGCTTGTCTGGGCATTGACATCCCCCCATTCCACACCTATGTTTTTGTGTCATTAACCCCTCTCTTGCCGTATTACCCTTGAGTTTTGCTGTTTCCACCATAGCAATTTTCAGTAGTTCCATACCCCACACCAATTTGTTTATTTTCTCTTTGGTCCTCAGCGCTGCTGGTACTATTTTCACTGAAGGCTTGGGCATGAATGTTACCACCTTCTTCATCTTCTTTTTATCTTGTGCCTTCAAGGCAACTTTCCATTGCTTCCTTTCCACTCCGCTATCCCTCTCTGACTCATCCAATTCATCCTCCTCATCCAAATCTACCTCTGACAGCTCTGCATCCAGGTCCAATTTGTCAAACTCCATCCTTAACCATTTTAATTGATCTTCTACTCTTGGTGGGTTTGACTTCTTCTGGTACTCCATAGGTATCTTCTTCCTTATCTGTTTCCTCAGTATCTCAGGGATTCCTTTATGAAAAATCTAACATCACGGTCCAAGATCTGCCTCAGTTCTCTCATCAGTAGCCCTGACAGCTTTTTGAATGTTTGATAATATCCATTGATGTCCTATATCAACTCAATTTTTCCCTCTGAACCATGCCTAGCCACCAACGCTTGGAGCTTCTCCATACTCATCTTTGCAGGTAAGTTGTTTGTTGGTACATCATATCACACACCAACAACTACAACTTGCAATATCATCACCCCACCGTATCCCCGTCATTGTCTCTCCCTTTGCCTTATCTCAATATTATTGACCCTTACTGGCCACCTGGCCACTCTCCTCTCCATTGTTCCACTGACATATATATATGCTTACACACCCATAATACGCCCTCAGTCAAATATACTCAGACTGAGGGTGAGTCAATAGTCCTGCCTATGCTAGCGTGTCCTAACACAACTACTTGTACAGATAAACTTACAAATATCTGTCAGGTAGTTGACTTAGTCAAATATACTCAGACTGAGGATAAACTTATGAATATCTGTCAGGTTCTAACATTGTTCAACCCATACAAGTCCACTATTATTGTCTTAACCGCCACCCAGTTGTTATTCAAAAGCTCTAGAATGTTCTTGATGACCTGCCTGACTTTCTTTGAACAATATCTAGGTATAAAGCCAGGGAGGTTTGTATGATCTATCTTTGCTCTGTCTGTGTGCAGCCCCAAAGTATCCAAGAAGTCTTGCACCCCTTCCCCGTCAAAGTAAGGAGTGTGTTTATTGTAAGGGATTGGCATCAGTACCACCATGCTTATGTTGCCTGCAGCTGAAGCCATACTTGTCAACAAAGAAATTGCGCTCATACCGCTTCCTGAATTCCTGTCATGCAAAAACATCAATCCTTCTTGCAACATTTGTTTGCATATTCCTTTCATTGATCCTTTTGAGGGCTTTGGAACTTAGCCACTCATCAAGTATGTTGCCTGGATTTAGCATGAAGCACTACCCCCCTGTCTTGGTCACCACTCTGAGGTAGGGAGTTAGTTCAACAGATAGCTTAGTCTGGTAGGTGACTAAATCTGGTTGGGTCCTTTGAACATGACCCAGTAGTGAGATGAGAGCGGCTGATAAGAGTATGCCACTAGCAACCAAAGAAAACCCAAGGGAAAGGAGACAAGCAATGAAGTCAACAATACAATCAAGACAACAAGACCACAAGACCACAAGAACAATGCGACAGCAAGAACAACAAGACAGCAAGAACTATGAGACAACAAGAATATCAAGCTGACAAGACAACAAGGCAACAAGACAACAAGACAACAAAAATGTGAGACAATCAAGGCTACAAAACAGCAAGTCTACAAAACAAGCAAGGCTTACAAGGAAGCAGAGATGGACAGAATTGTTGGAATTGTGATGCTGAAAGATAGCTTTTCTCTGTGGGTATGACAATCTCTCTACTCATTGTACAAAGGCCTTTATATACTGTAATTTACTCAGCATTAAATTGTTGATCTCTCCCAATTTACTTCTGGACCAACGGTCAGTCTCATAATTCCCTCTACCTTTGAACCTTGATTCCACTGATCCCTCTTTCAATAGACCAAATCATCTGGCACACTTCCTTTCCCTCATCTTTACTGTTCAGGTGTGATTTGTAATTTTTTTTTGGCTTCATTCCCTTCTTCCTCATTTTCATCTCATATCCCAAGCTTGCCATGTACTTGCATTTTCTTCCCTGTTTCACGACTATTTCTTCTTCTCCTTCTTTCCCTTCTTGACCTATACTCACTGTTGGTTCTTTACTTATGTCTCCCTTTCCATCTAAACATTCACCCCCCCTACCACACCATGCATAGACATTTTTTCATTCCTAGATGCCCTCGTACTTCATAGTCTATTTGCCTATTGAATATGAGGACATCAGGTCTGTATCTACTGTACTTCATAGTCTATTTGCCTATTGAATATGAGGACATCAGTCTGCATGAACTCTATCAGACTATCACTTCTGTTTTTGGTCTCAGTCTGTTCCCCTGCAAGAAACCTGCTGCAAAACTTGTCCTAGCCTGTGCGGAGAACAGCGGCAGTTCCCCCTGCAAGGCGGGACTTGAGAGCTTGGGTGTTAGTTGTGTGAAGGGTGGGCCATCATATACAATAGGAGTACATTTGATTATCCAGGGGGGTCCTCTGTGGCTGGGGTTCCAATGCCAGGGTCATGGGCATGGCAGGCCCCCTAGGGCTCCTGACGTGGATGAGTGATGGTGATAGCTGCGGGCTGAAGAGGGTGGCTTACTTCACACTTGTTACTTGCAAAGTTGTTTGGTGTTTTGAAATGAATTGTTCTCATTTTTTATTTCTCATTTTCATTGATTATGTGGTTTTATTTCATTTCATTCTGATACCTCTGGTTTGGGAGGAAGTTTTGATACTCAGGCTGGTTTGGGAGGAGGAAGGAAGGAAGTTGTGTTCCTGGTGCTTCAAAATGTATAGCTCTGAGTCTGATACCATGGTTCTAGAGGAACAAAAAGGGAAGCTGTGAGGGGGTGTGGTGGGTTTGGGGGAGGGGGTGGTGCTTGATCCTTGCTGTTTTGTTTCTCTCTTATTTATTGTATTAATTCATGTAGTTCTTGCTTCTTCTTTGTAATCATACTTCTGACAAGAGTTTTCTGGTGCTTTAGAATGAAATTGCTTTCATTGTCATCAGATTTTCAATGGTGGTTTAGGAGGGAGGAAGTGTACTTGGTGTTGGTGTTGGTGTCAGTATCGCTTGTTAAGAGAGGTGGTTGGAGATACACTATAGAAGGGGTTTGGATGTCTATGTACTATATGTCGTTCCTGCTGCTGTTTCTCTCTTCTCATCTCTTCTATTCATTGAATTTGTATTGGTTAATGAGGAAGCATGTTTGGGTTGATGTCGATGTCACTGGCGCTGGCGCTCAATGCTGCTGCTGTTTCTGCTCTGTGTTGTCTCTTCCCTCCATTACTTCTTTGAAGAGTTCTTGGTGTAAGCTTAGTGTTTTTTTTTCTTTCCTATGCACTTTTGTTTGTTAATCTTTTGATACTGTTGCGAATTGTACTTGTTGAGGCCGATGATTTGATTTGATCTTATCTGATCTTATCTTATCTGATTGGATCTCTTTCCACTTCACAAGTTCATAGAGCTTAGTTTACATGTCCCGCACACTTCAAAAGGTAGTAAATAGATTTTATTTTAATTGGTTTGATATAAGTCGACGGATCGCACTCAAATTGGGTCCAAACAGTATAATTACTGATACCCTGAAGACTAATACAAGCTCCCTAAGCCTAAGATGTCCGCTCCCTGGGGACTCCGAGCCGTGGCAAGTATGTTGCTTGCCCCGCTCCCCCAAATCCTCCCTCCTTTTATATCCTCCATTGCGCGCACGGACCAACGTGCAGCCCGGCGTACTGGTGTCAATCTTGGCACGTTCTTGAATTGTCCAGAACCAAGGTTTAGCCTATTGCGCAGGCTAAACCTTTTCCTCGGCCACCTCTTCCCTTCCTGCCTCTTCCCTTCGCGTCCTCAACGGTTCTCGAGGTTTTGCGGGTGCTGGTCGGTGATTTCCCGGTAGTCGGAGGGGAGGGGACGTGTTGGAACCTGGTGGAGTAGTGGGAGCGGTATGAGGTGATGTTTTGATCTCGGATCATGATCCAAGATCGCTGCATCAATCTTCAGTTTATTTTGGTACGAAGGTTTGATTTTGTGATCCCGGATCATGATCCGAGATCAACAGATCAAACCTTCGGCACCGCCACCTTCGTCGGCTATTGCTGCGGCTGGATGCAGTGATGGCTGTCTTCCTTCGTCACTACTGCTTCGCTGGCGGCGTCGTTTCTCGTGCTGGGGCTCTCTTTTGTGATTGCTCAATAAGGTACGTCTCGTGTCTACAGTTTTCGACACCTACAGCTTACAGTTTTCGGCTGCTAGGATATATTTTAGACGTTTTTGTTTCCTTATGTCGGTCTCAAGTTCGAGACCGACGTATCAATACAGAGTCTGAGTGTTTTTTTCTTTCCTATGCAATTTTGTTCGTTAATCTCTTGATACAAAGTCGAGATATTTTGCAAGGTGTGAAAATAGTTCGTCGAAGGGTTGCTCGTTGCTTCCTGTTCTTTTCTTTTCCCTCCGTCATTCATCACTTTGAAGAGTTCTTTAATCCATTTGTTACCAGCCCGAGGTACTTGGTGCCTATTTTGCTCGGTACTCTAGTCAGGTATCTACTTCTACAAGAGCTAATGAATTCCGAACCACCCGCGTACGTGGATATTGAGCCGGCCGGCGCGTCCGAGCGCCGTTTTAGACATTACTCCCCTAGTGAGGCCTGAAGAGTTGGTGCATGCTTGGTTTTTTTCTTTCCTTTTCCTTTGAATCGCACTTACGTTTGTCTTGTCAATTCCTCGAGGATCGCGACCACGATGTACCTGCGGTTCATGTGCGGCGGTTTCCAACACACAGATTGTAAGGTGTGGATAAGTTGAAGATCTCAGATCACAATCGTGATCACGAATGCACCCCTTCACCTTACCCCGCTGCGTTTCATGTGCGGCCATGCTATGACATCTTCTATGCACACACCCATCTCCATCCTCAAACACACGATCACTCTAAAACACTTATGAAATTTTCGGCTACAAGTTTCTCAATATGTATTGGGTTGTTGATGCGGATGGCAGGGGTAGCGTATGCACTTTGCGCTTTATAGAATGCTATGGCTTGCAATGGCGAGATCTGAGGGATATCATTGAAGGGGATGCCGTATACAAGTGACAAAGGAGTGACTACTTGTTTTAGAAGAAAAAATCGTAAAGGCTTTGCAATCTCAGACGATTTGTGACTTCTTGAAACCGTCTCAGTAGAAAGAAGACACCCAATCCTTCCCGCTGTACAAAGTTGCTTTTAGATTTATTTACACTCTTGGGTAAATAACGTAACCCTCTGTTCGCGATCCGGGTTTTCATAACTAAATTGCAAACACAGGGCTACAGGTTCCCAAAG
This sequence comes from Termitomyces sp. T108, assembly GCA_017657275.1. Lineage (NCBI taxonomy): Eukaryota > Fungi > Basidiomycota > Agaricomycetes > Agaricales > Lyophyllaceae > Termitomyces > Termitomyces sp. T108. The sequence continues at coordinate 1,930 of JAGGAU010008682.1, read as the reverse complement.
GTATATAATGTCTTCATTTTGTGTGCGTCAAACCAACACCTTCCTCCATTGCAATTGTATGTACCCAGCCAGTAAAATGGCCGTGCTTCTCTCATCCTCACTTTGTAGATCGTCGAATTTGACGGCACATATCTTTCAACTGTTCATTCTAAACTAACTTGCAACTGTAAGTACAACTATCTCGCGTATTTGATCGAGTCCTGGCTTACCCTTGTTCCATCCTGCAGATGAAGTTTAACCTCGCTCTCATACTGACGACCGTTATCACGGCATCCATTGTTAATGCTGCCAAAACTGGGTTTTGTAATCCTAGATGTAACCGAGTACAGTACCCGTGTTCCAACGGTTGGCATGCAGAGCATTATTGGGACGAATGCTGGACCTGCTGCAAGGACTGATAGAATAGGAAATAGTCCATGATTTCAGAATCCGGTCCTGTAACTCTCTATGCAAACAATGCTATCAGAACTTGAGGTCACCTTTACATGACTCTCGCGTTCATGGTTCTCTCTCAGGATCATTGTACAAGTCAAATTCTTCTAGGCACGCCACAGTTGTCTTGGTCTTGTTAAAGCAGTTAGTAAAGTAATCTTATTGGCGAGGGGATCGTGAGGCGCATTACGCACGTGACACAACGCCGCCGCCACTACTGGAGGGAAGACGAATTAGGAAGGTGGTACTGTACAGACGGAAAATAAGGATCGGAACGGAACAAGGGGAAACCTCAGTCGTATCTACACCGACTGAGGTGAGCCCAATTCCTCGTATACCACACAGTAACTTACGGTATTATAGTATATTGACCAACAGGTACTTAGACTCCAATAGAGTCGTATCTACACCGACTGAGTATATTGACCGACAAATCTTGCAATATTGGTTGATTGAAACCCTTTTGTGTTTGGACCTACCAACGTAAATGTTTGATATCCAGACATTTGTGCTCTTCCAGTTGTTAATAATCGTGATTCTGTTCATGCCATCTGACAAGTCAAGGCTGGCGCTGCCCGCACGCAGTACATCGACCCGCACGTCCTATGCATCTGGGAAAAAGTCAGTGAGCCCAAGCCACAGGAGACATGGGGGCCACGGGGCCCATGTGAATCAATGATGCCAGAGTCAACCATCGCCCAACCAAACGATGCCAGAGTCAACCACAATGCTTGGACTAATGTCCACACCCGACCTAGATGCTACCCCTCCCCCCCCTCGTTAGACGCCGTCTCACTCCCCTCACCCTTGGCTCTGGTGGATGATAGTGCGCGATGTGCACTGCAAGGCGCATTAGTGATTTTTTGGTGTGTGCAAGCGCGCAGGAGGTGTGTCACTTATGCACAGGCCGATGTTGGGTTCAGCATGATCGACGTCACATACCACCATTGACAACAGGACCCGTTTCTGTTCGTTATCTTTTCCTTCCGTTTACTTATATATTGAAGAATTCTTGGTGCAGCTTTGGTGTTTTTTTTTCTTCCTACAAAAAAGGAAGAAGGAAGCGTGCTTTTGCTGATGTCGATGTTTCTTTTGAAATGCGCTTATAATTTGTCTGTTTCTAGATATTTCAAAGCGTGGAAATGGGCCAGGTTGCTCATTTGTTATTTGATTATTGAAGAATTCTTGGTGTGGACATGGTAGATTTCTTTTCTTTTCTTTTGAAGTGCACTTTCGTTCGTCTTGTCAATTCCTCGGGTCTCGATATTTATCTTGCAAGGTGTGGAAATGGGTCGTTGATCAGATCACGCTGCGTCGATCTAGAGATGCAGCCCTGTATCCATACCCATCTTTTCCCCATCCCATTTTTCCATTTGTTCGAATGGAAAGGTGTGTATCTATTTGTGAGAATCGCGACCACAATGCACCTGTGGTTCATGTGCGCCCGTACTGTGCCATCTTTCGACAGACAGATTGCAAGATGCGGATTAGTGATGAT
>JAGGAU010008681.1:0-12204 GCA_017657275.1 Termitomyces sp. T108 | reverse complement strand
ACACCCCAGTGCCCATCTTGGGCTGCACTTGGGGCACAATTTCTCTACTCATGGATGGCACCACAGCATGCGCATATGTTGCTGGAGCCTGGGAACAGCTCAGCACTGGCTGAAAGTGGTGCTTATAGCACTCCTCCTCATCTACCTCCATTCTTGCATGGAGGGGTGTTTGATATGGAAGTGGCTCCTCATGGCCTGGATAGGCCACTGCTGCATAATGCTGCTGACTTGGTGCAAATGCTGGTGTGATACATTTTGGTTGATCTAGTGCAGGTCTTCCTCCTCTTCCAGAGCTCTGTAAGCTCTGGCCAGGTTTTGTGGGGCCCCTTGAGGCCATTCTACTACTCAGTCCCACACATCTACAATGTGTCATGACAAGGAAACAAAGGAGAAAAAACTCTCCAAAGTCTGCTAGGTGGACAAACAAGCACAAACTCCTTGCCACATGGCAGGTGGCACTGGGACTTGCTGTGGTCAACATGATCACACTAGCCCACTATCATTAGCCAGATTCTGGCCTCCATGTGCTCTATGCACATTGTGCAAGATGTCAAGGGCATTTAACATCCTGCAGCTCCAAATACTAGTCCATTGCTGCCAGCAATTTACAATGAGCCAGGGGTTCTGAGTTATTAGCGTGGCATGTCTGAAAGAAGTACACCTCAATAATTGCATCATGTGCAGATGCTAGGTTTGTTAGCGCATTCTGCACAAAGTCCTCAATTCCATGGCTGTAAGGGGATGCTCCATCATGCAAAGCCAAGCCAAAGCTTTGACCACTCAAGCCCTCCACCAAGAGGAAGCAAGCATTAAGCAGGCACAGCAACAACAGCTGGCAGGTAAGAGTACAGGCTGCTGACAAGGGGCAGAGCAGAAGGGCAAGGACAGAGGACAAGGTCATCACTAAGGAGCTTACAGTCAAGCTAATGTGTAGACCCAGAAGCAATGCTATAGGACTGAGGATGTCCCATCCACCAGTCCTACTTATATACTACATCGGACACACTATGACTATGACATATTGACTAATAGGGCTGGTATGTACTAAGCACTAATAAGTAAGCAATAATCAGCATGAGTAAGCCAGCCAATGGCATAAAGGCCTGCTGACAAGTAGAGTGGGTCCAAAGACCAGCTGATCTGTCAGATGATGATGCCAAGACAGGAGGGGAGCCAGGTAGGGCTGGAGTGGTCCAGATGGTGGCTAGATAGGGGTGCCAATGTCAACACAGACTAAGCAAGGCTAGAGTGCACGGTCTAAGGACTCATCCCCTGACAATGGTGAATTACTTCATCTGTACAAAGTTCTTTAATCATGGATGGCATGTAGCCACTGTTGAGTTCAAAGGGTGCATACTCTGTGAGACACGCTTGCATTGATTACAAACTCTACCAGTAGCATGTGATCCACCCAGTCCTTCTGATCAGGATGCACAAATGCTCTAAAGATCTGCACAACATTTTGATTCACACATTTTGTCTGACCATCTGTCTGCAGATGAAATGATGTTGACATGAGCAGCTTTGCTCTGAGCAGCTTATGTAGCTCCTTCTACCATTTGGAAGTAAACTTAGAATCTTGATCACTTACAATCAAGCTAGGTAGGCCATGGAGGCATACTATCTCCTTAAGATAGATCCAGGACAGTTCCAATGCTGTTGTCATTGTTTTTACTGGAATAAGATGGACCATGCTGGTCATGCAGCAAATTACTACCCAGAGGTAGTTGAAGCTGCATGATTCAGGAAATGGTCCAACAAAGTCCATTCCAATAGAGTCCCAGGGTTTCACTGAGACAGGAAGCAAATGTAGCTTCCCAGCTAGTTTTTGGTTCAAAGTTTTCAAACGTTGACATGATTCACATGTTGCACAAAATTGCCCATGTCCTTGGCCATTTGTGGCCACCAGTATGATTGATGCATGTATTTGAGCATCTTTTGATATCCAAAGTGCCCAACAATAGTATGGGCTTGGTCCAGTATTGTCATGATCAACAATCTTTCTCATGGTACACATAGCACCTTTGCCCCTGCTGGGCTCATTAGATAAACGAGTTGCTGCTCAATTGCAAAACATTGATGCTCCTTCAGCTTGTCAAGTATCTCAATGAACATGGTGATGATGCCCAAAAGTCGCTGGTGACTGTATGAGGTTACTGACACCTGGCGTCTCCTGTGGTGTAGTGTTGGGTGCACACTAATAAATGTGTGAGTCCTGGGCAGGGTCCCAGCTACTCATGGGGGCTGAAGGTTTGGTAAGTTTCAAAATATGTAAAGGGGCACTTAGCAATCTTAGTCGCTAAAACAAAATCCTGCCATAAGTGCAGGCGCTAGACTCCTGGCAGCAGGAGGCGGTAATGTACCTGGTGGTACCATTGGCAATATGGGTGCTAGCTGGCAACAATGAGGTAATTGCTAGACTGCTGGCATGTATGAAGTGCTAGCAACTTGGCGACCTAGAGAGTATGAGAGACTGGAGGTGCTTAGCGACTTAGTGGGCTAGGCTCACTAAGATGTGCTGCATGCAGTGGGGGTCTGTTGTTCTGGTGCTACCACATAGTACAGTATTTATATGGCGCTAGGCCACTATCGCTAACTACATAAGTGTCAGGTTCCGCTGACTACAGGGGCTCAGACTACTGGGCAAATCCTTACTTGGCGTGCACAAAGTCTATACACACAGCCAAAATGGTGGGCATGGCATATGGACCAGGGTTGAGGGGGTGAGAACGAGTATGGAGGGATTGAGACTGGTCCAAGGGGCTGTTGAGGGAGCTCTAGGGTCCAGAGACAAGCTCTGGGGCTGGGAATAAGTCCTGGAAGAGAGGGTGTAGGCAGGCCAGGGTCAGACATGGGACTTGCTAAGTCCTGGGGCTAGGGTTGCAGGGGAAAAAGGTGGAGGAGCGGTGAAAAGAGTTGGAGACTGGAGGAAAGCAGAGGCAAAGAGATGAGGAGAAAAAGAGAGAGAGAGAGAGATGAGAGAGAGACTGAGAGAGGAATTTAGAGAGGGGGGCTGGAGATGGAAAACAGATAGATTGGAACAAGAACAAGATGAGTGATAAGATAGTAAGAGTTGGAGCGAGTTGAGTACAAGATGAGAGAAAGATAGAGACAAAATAGATGAGATTGATGGGAAACTATGAGAACTGGACAGAGACTGAGAAGTATAGGTAATATCAACACTATTGTACTAGATACTACACTACGGCTTATATACAAGGGGGCAGGCATGCTCCGGGGCTCAGGTCCAGGCTCTATGGTGAGTCGCAATGTAGGGATCCTTGCTGGAGCCTGGGGTTTGTGCAAGGCATAGTACAGGCATACTAGGGCTCTTGCTGAAGCCTGGGGACTGTGCAAGGACACTGCAGATGTTGGCATTGGTCAAGTGGCATAAAGGAAGCTCACAAAGGAAAGACCTTGCTTTGGAAGCATGGGAGGCATGAATGATGCAGGGAGGTGAGGAGTTGACCAAAGAGGAGGCGTGGGGTGTGGGATTCAGGCCGGGGTGATGCATTGATGCATGAGTTGTGTTGGTTGCCCAATTTGGAAAGGGAGGCACCAGGGGTTGCTGGTGATGGGCCAGGGATTGCCAGGGTCAGTACTGATGGGGGTGTCAATGGCTGGGGATTGCTGAGGCAAGCACTGATGGTGGCATCAGCAGCTGGGAGTTTCTGGGGTGAGCACTGACGGTGGTGTGGGCGTCTAGGGTTTGCTGGGGTTAGTGCTGATGTGGCATACATGGGTGGTGATGGGTGTTGATGGCTGCTGATGTGTTGATGGCCACTGATGTGTTGATGGCTGCTGATGTGTTGATGGCCACTGATGTATTGATGGCTGCTGGAGAGGGCTGGTCCAGGCCCAGAGTTTGTGGAGCTGACCTGGTGAGGTTGAGGGTACTAGGGCTGGGGCTGGATACTGGCAGTGGTTGGCGGTGTACCAGTGGTGGTGGTGGCGGATTGTGACAATAAGGTAAGTGAAAATAATATGGTTTGTACATATGGAATGGAAAAGAAGTTGCTAGCAGCGTATGTCAAGAACTTCAAGAATTATGATACAAGGGATGAAACATGAAAATTTGTCTGAGTTGCTAACAGCATCTACCCACAATTGGATGACCCTGCTACAAAAGAGCATAAGTGGACAAATGCATGGGGAGCTGTCATTTTGTTCTGAAACCATCAAGGAGGGGAAGTCAACAGACATTGGATAAAGGTGTTATGGTGGAGCCAGCACCAGTGAGCTGCCAGAAAAACTGCTTTGTGATGTTCCCATGATTCCCAGGCTTCTGATTGGGGAGCCCAGCCACTGCTAATCAGATAGCACTAATCTAAGCAAGGTGCCAGATAATCTTGATGTCAGACAAGGCCACTAAAATTAGCATCAGAGCCTAGCCAAGTACTTATCAATGGTATCCTTAGAATATCTGTGCTGGATATGTGTGCATAATTGCGCATTGGCTGAGTTGACAGTTCCAGAACCAGGGCTAGAATTACCTAGTGCCTGTCCAACCGTCAGATCATCCTCCTGGGACAATAAGTCTTGTACTGGCTGCGCATCAGCTGGCTGAGCATCTGCAAGGCCTTGAGCTTCAAGATTTCTGGCCTTGGTTTGCTCTTTGAGCCACTTGCTACAGCACAATTCATGCCCTTAGAATCAATCCTCTTGTCTGCTTGGACAAAATCATGGGCTTTGTGAATATCTTCACAAGTGTCACTCTTGAAATATCATGATAAGCAGTGCATGACTCCCTATGCCCATTTTTGACATGTCACAAATGAGCCATATCAGCTCATCAAGATACAGATCAATTGGGCAAATAATTAGCATCTTATCACAGATTTGTTTTATCATTTTGAAGCATTGCTGATGCAATGGTTGCCAGTGAAATGGAGACATGTTCTGGGTCATGGCCATAAGAGGGCCTGTGTAGGCTGTCACATCTGGTAAAAAGTTACCAATATAGTTCACCAATCCAACAAATTGTTGGATATCATTGTAGTTGCATGGCATTCACCACTCTCAAATATGATCAAGTTTAACAGGGTGAATACCCTGTGCATCTATAACATGCCCTAAGCAATCTATACTTTGTGCATACAATTTGCACTTCTTTCATTTGAGGTACAGGCTCTCTTTGCACAGTTGTTCAAATATGACACATAAGTGCTGCTTGTGTTCCTCTATGGAATCTGAGAATATAAATATATATCTAAATAGATGTGCATAAACTTTCCAATCACATCTTGGAATATTGAGGTCATTAACCTCTGAAATGTAGCTGGCGCATTGCATTCACCAATCTGCATAATATTACTGACAAATGTCCCCATCAGGAATGCAAACACCGTCTTCAGGATGTTGTCCATGCATATGTGTACTTGCTTGTATGCATCTGTCAGGTCAATCTTTGATCTGTACCTGGTCTTCATGACATCTTTGCAAATCACCTTCTGATCAGGAAGCAGCGTTACATCCTTGATGATATTGTTGTTGCGTTGTCACACATCCAGTGGAGTCCATAGTATCCCATCTTTCTTGGGAATGCACAATAGTGGTGCAGCTTGCATTGCCAGTCATTGTTCCCATGACTTGGCATTGATATAGCAAAGGGATCATTTTTTCATGAAGCTGATTCTGTAGTGCTCATGAGCAGTGAGGAAGATGGTACTTGTACTGCTTGGTTTCATCTATGAGATTAATCTCATGGTTTACTTCCCTCCATGAGGGAGCTCCTCCTTTGTTCCATTAACAATATCCACAAATTCATGCTGCCATTGCTGGCACAATTACAGTATGTCCTCCTCTTTTAGGCCATAAGCCTTGATTTTCCCTTTGTCTACATACTTATGGCATGATGGAACTTCAGGTTCAAATTATTCTCTGAACACATGCAAGTGTGCTTCTCCAGTGTCCTCCATCCTCAGCCTCAGTGGAGGCTTTGATATTGTCAACTTTGTCAACCACTGCATGCTTTTCACTTTCAGCAAGTGTCTATCAAATGCTACTTCCAATGGTTCTGATATTTCATCAGCAAAAGGTTGATGATACACTTCTTTAGTGGGTTGACACAACCCAGCCCACCTCTGACTACCACCTTATTCCACTCTGGTGGCATATAAAGGTCATAGGTCTATTGCATATCCAGTAGTGGCACTGAACAATCCCAGAAGGATCTTACACTGTTGGTTGTTTCTGCCATATTCATGGCACTCTGTCATCAAACTTTGACCTTGTCTGTTACAAGGTCTTCCATCTTTACTCTGGAGCTTGTTGGTTGACACTCCAAGGGTTCTTGTACTACTCATTCTGCATGAGTGTTGTCAGGTAGATGGGCCTTGGTGGGCTCAATTGACTGGTCCAGCTCATCCCCCCTTTCCAGAGTTCCTTGGAACTCTTCCTCAGGCATCAATCATCAGGTTCCACTGACCACAGGGGCTCAGACCACTGGGCAAATCCTTACTTGGCATGCACAAAGTCTATACACACAACCAGGGAAGCAGGCGCAGCGTACAGACTGGGATTGAAGGGGCAAGAATGAGTACAGAGGGACCAAGACTAGTCCAAGAGGCTATTGAGGGAACTCTGGGGCCTAGGAACAAGCTCTAGGGCTGGGAATAAGTTCTGGGAAAGCAAGTGTAGGTGGGCCAGGGTTCAGATGTGGGACTCGTTAAGTCCTGGGGCTGGAGTCAAAGAGAAAAAGGTGGGGGAGTAGTGGAAAGGGTCAGGGACTTGAAGAGAGCAGAGACAAAGAGATGAGGAGGAAGAGAGGAAAAGAGAGAGAGGAGAGAGACAGAGAAGGAGACTTAGAGAAGGAGGCCAGAGAGGAAAAGCAAATAGATTGAACAAGATGAGTGATAAGAGAGTAAGAAATCGAGTGAGTTAAGTACAAGATAAACTGGAAAATGGAGATGAGCTAGACAAGACTAATGGAATTAATGAGAGTACAAAACTGAACTGGAGACTGGGAAAGATGGGCAATATCAACACTACTATACTAGATGCTACATTATGGCTTATATATGAGGGGGGCAGGCATGCTCTGGGGCTTAGGCCTGGGCTCCACAGTGAATCATGGTGCAGGGGTTCTGTCAGGGGACTTCCATTTTGGGACCTCCAGAATTGTCCCAGGGCAGTCCAGAGATTTCTGGACTTCCATTTTAGGATGCTCCAGAGCTATTTCCATTTTGGGCTTTCTGGAGTTGTCTGGGAATAGTCTGGAGATTTCCAGACCTCCTCTGGGGTTAGGGTTTAAGTGCAGTCATGCTGTACAGTACATTCCCATGCCTCTGCACCTGCACCTGATGTGCCGCACCCTGGCAGAGGAGTTCTTAGACTTGTTCTCTTTGGATTCCCCTCTGCCAGGTAATTAGCTACATTTCCTGTTATATGGTACCATTCTAATACACTTTGGATTCCCCTCTGCCAGTTGTGTGACTTAGCTGCAACCCCTGGAGGTCACCTTTACAGCAGAACAAGTCTCCTAACTCTGGTCCGGAGGCCCCTCATAGCTTGCCAATCTTCTAGGCCCCTATCCATTGTCTCTCCACCAGACTTAAGCCCCTCTGTTTTTATGTCTTGGCCAGCTCCTCCAGATCCTCCCTTGGACACCCCAGTCCCACAGATTGATGCCTGGAGTTGCCTGCTCCAATTAGAAGCACAGGTGCAACTAACCCAGACCTCCTTATTCCTTCACACTTCCAAACTCTTCACCCTCCGTCAAACCACCAAAACCATCTCTGATTCTCTCTGGGCACTCCTTGAGTGCCTCCCTGCAGCTCCAGCTGCATCCTCTCCTTCTCCCTCATCAGTCCCATGCTTCCCTGCTGCGAGACTGGCCCCTCTAGCTCCAAGATGTGCTAACATTTCCTGCCCAGTGCTCCCAGATGCATACAATGGTGACCGTGCATCTGGAGAGCATTTTCTTTAGTCTTGCATTATCTACATCCAGCTCTACAGTAACAACTTCCTCTCCGACAAGCTGAAAATTGTGTGGGTCCTGTCATATATGAAGTCCAGATGAGCAGCAACCTACGCAATGAGAGTCTTTCAGCACCCTGGAGGAGTCACAGGATTTGTGGACTGGGCTGCGTTTGAACAGGAGTTCTGGGATGAGTTCTTCCCCTGGAACCCAGCCAAGACTGTGGCATTGGTCCTACAAGACAAAGACCAGTACAGCCAAGGCAAGAGGTCCCTGGATGAGTACATCAACTCATTTTGGGCGCTTGTAGAGCAGGCCAACTACCCTGATGGCCTGCAGCTCTGCCTCACCTTCCAGAAAGGACTGCAGCCTGCTCTGACAGATGATAGACAACTTGGCAGAAGGAAGGCCAGCTGATGACCAAGTGGACTCTTGTTACCAGGTGGCCCAAGACCAGTAGCAGCTGATGGAGCTCAAGCGTGGCCTCTGCCAGACAGCAGCCCCCACTTCCACCAGTCACGCTGTGTTCCTGGTGCCACACTTCCAAATGTGCCTGGGGGCAGATCCTCTACCTGCAGCTCCCCCGGCGTGCCCCGCACTACCTCCAGGGATCCTTATGAACATCGATGCCTCTTGCCAACATGCCGCCCTCCTACTTCTGTGCTGATGCTGTGGTGCTTTCAGCCACTTTGCTTGCAGGTGCCCCCTGGGCCTTGAGGTCCAGTATCTTGCCCTGGAGGAACAGGAGGAGCCCCTCTTGCAACTCCTGGCAGCCCCAACCCTGGACCCCCCCCAAGGGAGAAACACCTGGCAATCCAGTTGCTGTGGAAACGTTGGAGGAGGGTTCTCCAAGGAGCAGCAGGTGAACAGTATGCCCCTGCTGCCTAGTGCTAATTGGTTTGCTTGCTTGTCAGTAGAAGAGACCAATACAACTTCTGATGACTCTCCTGCACTGCCTACCATAAGCACTTTCTTAAACATACTCAAAACCTCCACCCAAAAAAGACTCTGACCCCCTGCCTGGGAGCGCCACCTTCCGTGCCACTATGTAGTAGCCTCCCACCCCATTCATCAACTTGCTCCAGCTCAATGTAGAAGTGGAGACCACAGACACTTAACAAGTCCGAAGTGTTATTACTCTCCTGGACTCCAGAGTGATGGGGCTCTTTGTAGATGCCAACTATGTAGAATGCCACCAGCTCATCACCAGACCCCTCCTCTCCCCAATCCCAGTGTACAATATTGATGGTACCCCAAATGAAGCTGGATCTATCTGCGCAGTAGTAGATCTCATCCTCCAGTACAAATCTCATGTGGAGCAAGCCACCTTCATGGTCACCAGCCTAGGGAAGCAGGACATGATCCTTGGCTTCACCTGGCTCTGGAAGCACAACCTGGAGATTGACTGAACCAAGGGAGAGGTGAGAATGAGCTGCTGCTCCTGGCGCTGCACTACCTGTGCAAAGGAATTGAGGAAGGAGCAGCGCACCACTATGCAGGAACATGCAGCTATTTGGGCATGTTAAGTAGGGCACCTCCCCTTCATGGACCTTGACCTGCTGGACCCTCCATCTCTGGCGTTCCCTCATAGAGAGGCCTTCTATGAGGACAACAGGCATGGTGGCGGGAACTCTGGAAGGGAAGAGGAATATGAGAGGGAGTTCCAACTTGCCCAGGACCCAGAGCAGCCAGACAATGTCATTGAGGTAGGAGACCACATCTACACCACAACTTTAAGGATGCTGCCCTCTGTGGAGGAGATCCAGGCTAGCCAGACCATCTCCCAGCAGCTGGCCCAGGCCTTTGCAACAAATGCCCAGCCCCAGGCTTTCTGAGACGTGGTCTCCAACCACCTACACAACTTTGAGAACATCTTCTCCAAGGCCTCATTTGACTCCCTCCCAGAGTGCAAGCAGTAGGACCATGCAATTGAACTGATGCCTGATGCAAAGCCCACTAACTGCAAGGTCTACCCGCTCATACCAAGAGAACAGGACAAGCTGGATGCATTCCTCTGGAAGAACCTTGAGTCTGGATGCATCTGTCCCTCAAAGTCTCTAATGGCCTTACCGGTGTTTTTCATCAAGAAGAAGGATGGTTCCCTCCGATTGGTCCAGGACTACTGCGTGCTCAATGTGATGACTGTCAAGAACCGTTACTCCCTCCTACTCATTGCCAAGCTCATTAACAACCTCTGGGGTGCACACTACTTCACAAAGTCAAATGTCCAGTGGGGCTACAACAATGTGTGCATCTGGGAAGGAAATGAGTTGAAAGGAGCATTCCGGACCAACCGTGGACTGTTCAAGCCCCTGGTAATGTTCTTTGGGCTCACTAACAGTCTTGCCACCTTTCAAACAATGATGAACAACATCTTCCAGGACCTGATTGCGGATGGTGTGGTGTGCATATACCTCGATGACATCCTCATCTACACCAAGACCTTGGAGGAGCACTGCTGGCTGCATCACCTGAGTAGTCCTGGAACGTTTCCGCCAGCACCAACTCTACCTCAAGCCAGAGAAGTGCGAGTTCAAGCAGACCCGGATTGAGTACCTTGGGCTGGCCATATCCCAGGGCACGGTGAAGATGGACCTGGTGAAGGTGGCTGGCATCACCCAATGGCCAGTGTTCTAGAACAAGAAGGAGGTGCAAGCCTTCTTGGGGTTCACCAACTTCTACTAGCGTTTCATCCAGAACTTCTCCCACCATGCACGGCTGCTGTTTGACCTCACCAGGAAGGACATGGGGTGGACCTGGGGCAAGGCGGAGCACCAGGCCTTCAATGCCCTCAAGTCCGCTGTCACCTCCAAACCTGTCCTCATGTTCCCTGACGACAACCGCTCTTTCCAGGTGGAGGCTGACAGCTCCGACTTTGCGATCAGTGCAGTCTTATCTCAGCAGTCCCTGGAGGATGGCAAGTGGTATCCCATAGCCTTCTACTCCAAGAGCCTCAATGCCATGGAGCATAATTATGAGATCCATGACAAGGAGATGCTGGCTATCATCTGGTCTTTGGAGGAGTGGTGCCACTTCCTGGAAGGCTCCCAGCACAGGTTTGAAGTCTGGACAGACCACAAGAACCTGGAGTACTTCCGGACTGCCAAGAAGCTAAACTATTGACAGGCCCAATGGTCTCTCTACCTTGCCAACTTTGACTTCTCCCTCTACCACAGGCCTGGGAAGAGCATGGAGAAGCCAGACGCTCTGTCCTGGCACACAGACCATGGCTCTGGGGCTGGAGATAATGCTGACATAGTCCTCCTCCACCTGGAGCTGTTTGCCATCTGCACTTTGGAAGGGCTGTCCATACAGGGAGACAAGGTGTGTATCCTCCAGGACATCTGCCGGGGCAATTGTGAGGGACTCCAGGAGGACTCCATGGCCAAGGCAGCATTAGCTCTGGTAAGGCCACTGGAGCCTGGTTGGTATGCACAGATGAATGGGGCCTACAGGACAGTCTTCTTACCTTCTGGAGTTGCATCTATGTCCCAAATGACCTGGAGCACTGGGGGCATATTGTCAAGCAGCATCATGACTCCCAGATTGCCAGGCACCCTGGCCACTGGAAGACACTGGAACTGGTGTCCTGGAACTACTAGTGGCCCCAGATGTCCCAGTACATTGGATCCTACACTAGCACTTGTGACCTGTGCCTCTAGACCAAGCCCCAACATCACCTCCCAGTGGGGCAGTTGCATCCCCTCCCAGTACCAGCAGTGTGCTGGAGCGTGGCCTCCATTGACTATGACGCTATTATGGTGGTAGTGGACCTGTGCAGCAAGTGTGCTCATTTCATCTCCACCCACACCACCTGTTCAGCCATGGGTGCTGCCAATCTCTATCAGAAGAATGTATGGAAGCTCCACGGTCTTTCCAACACCTATGTCTCTGATTGAGGCCCCCAGTTTATAGCCAAGTTTACTCATGAGCTCTACCACCTCCTCCACATCAAGCTCCACACATCCACCACCTACCATCCCCAGTCCAACGGCCAGACAGAACAGGTCAACTAGGAACTTGAGCAGTACCTCCAGCTGTTCTGCAACAAGCGGCAGGATGACTAGGACAAGCTCCTCCCAGAGGCAGAGTTCCAGTACAATAACCATGTTCACTCTGCCACCAAGGTCTCCCCGTTCCTCCTAAACACTGGACGCTACCCCCAAATGGGATTTGAACCTCCAGGACAACAATCAGAAAATGAGTCCATGAACAAGTTTGTAGACCAGATGCATGAAGCCCAGGAGGAAGCTAAGGTGGCCCTGACCAAGGCAAAGGATGACATG
>JAGGAU010008680.1:0-12250 GCA_017657275.1 Termitomyces sp. T108 | reverse complement strand
TAGGACTTCGTGCCCGTAGCTACCTTGAGTCCGCCTCATAAGGTCTCGCTTAGGAAGAAGCCCCCGCCGTCAACGGAACCTGACAGTATCCAGTGTCATGATGGCTATGGGGTCGTGACAGCAACTGTGAACAGAAAGTTCAGTCAGAAGCTGTTAAAAAGAAAAGTTACTGGCGACTTACCCTGGCAACTCACGGTTGCTTACCAGCATAGGCTTGCCAAGAATGTTGGCCAGTTTTTCAGAGACCAAGCAGACAGGAGGAGGAACGACCTAGTTGCTAGCATCAAGATGAGGTTGCTAGCAAACAACTCATTACATACCAAGAGACCTTCAAAAGGAAGGAGCCACTCAGCCCCTAGATGCTCCAGTCGGCGAGCCTGGCACCACTCCAACAGCTCATCCTGCCTATTCCATTCCACCCTGGAAGACTGCAGTTCCTCTCACTGCCCAAGTAAGCACAGGCCACTATGAACTAGCGACTCAGCGGCACCAGAACCCACGCCCTCGATCTGCACCAGGAACATATCAACCTTGGCCACAAAGGTGGTGGCCATGAGAATGAAAGCACTGGAAAAAGACATGGAACTGCTAAAAAAGGGGGGAATTGGAATGAAGTCCAACTACACATGCTAGGCTATTTAAGAGGGGACCTATGGATGCACAGACCCAGGGACGCATGGACCATGCATGTGAAATTAAAGGTTGACTGAGGACAGTCAAAATTTCAGTTGGGGGGAGATGATAAGTACTTGGCTGGGTGGGGCACACTAACATGGATTTCAGCAGCTTCATTTGGCATCAAGATTATCTGGCACCTTGATTAGATTAAGCACTATCTTATCATAAAGGGCTGAGGTCCCTGATCAGAAGCCTTGGAACCACAGGAGCATCAAGAAGCAGTCTCAGGGATACCAGCTCCACCCCAGTGCCTTTGTCTGATGTCTGGCAACTTCTCCTCCTTGATGGTTTCAGGCCAAAATGGCAGCTCCCCATGTATTTGTCCTTATAGTCTTTGGTAGCAGGGCCATCCAACTGGTGGATATGACGCTGTTAGCGACTCAGACAAATTTTCATGTTTCATCCCTTGCATCATACTTCTTGAAGTTTTTGACATACACCGCTAGCAACTTCTTTTCCATTCCCAATGTACAAACTATAATATTTCCACTTACCTTATGTAGTTAGCAATGGCAACCTAGCACCTTATAAAAACTGTACTAAATGGTAGCACAAGGACAATAGACCCCCACTGCACACATCACATCTTAGCGAGCTCATCCCTCCAAGTCACTAGGCACCTCTATTCCCTCAGACTCTCTAAGGTTGCCAGGATACTAGCGCTTCATAACTGCCAGCAGTCTAGCGATTCCTGCAATGTTGCACGTCAGCGCCTACATTGCCAATGGTACCACCGGTGTCAGGTTCCGCTGACCATGGGGGCTCAGACCACTGGGCAAATCCTTACTTGGCGTGCATGAAGTCTACATGCACAACCAAAGGGCGGGTGCGGCAGTACGGACTGGAATGGAGGGGGTGAGGGTGAAGATAGAGGGGCTGAGACTGGTCCAGGAGACTGTCAAGGGAACTCTGGGGTCTGGAGATGAGCTCCGGGGCTTGGTGTAAGTCCCGGAGGCAAGCATGTAGAGGGTTGGGGTTTAGGCGTGGGACTCGCTAAGTCCTGGGGCTGGAGAAAGATGGAGGAAGGGCGAAAGAGTTGAGACTAGAGAGAGGAGACAAGAGACCAGATGGAGAAGAGTGAAGGAGAAAGACGGGAGAAACTTAGAGAGAGAGGGATGGAAGAGGAACTTAGAGAGAGAGACCAGAGATGGAAAGCAATAGATTGAAACGAGGCGAGACGAGTGATAAGATAAGAAGGAAATGAGTCGAGTTGAGTATGAGATAAGGGAGAAACAGAGAGGTGATAAGGGAAGTAAACTGGAATGATAACTGGCAAACTAGAGACTGGGGAATGGGCAATATCAACACTAAAGTACCAGATACTATGCTATAATTTATATACGAGGGGTGGGCATGCTCCAGGGCTCAGGCCTGGGCTCCATGGCAAGTCACGGGGCAGGGATCCTTGCTGGAGCCCAGGGTTTGTGCAAGGCATGCCAGGGACCGTGCAAGGGCGCTGCAGATGTCAGCAGCATAAAGGAAACTCACAAAGGAGTGACCTTGCTTTGGGAGCACAGGAGGCATGGATGATGTGGGGAGGCAAGGAGTTGACCGAAGAGGAGTTGCGGGGCATGGGGTTCAGGCCAGGTGATGTGTGTTGTGACAGTTGCCCGATTTGGAAAGGAGGGCGTTGAGGTCTGCCAGTGATGGGCTGGGGATCGCTGGGCAAGCGCTGATGGTAGCATGGCCAGGGATTGCCAGGGCATATGCTGATGGTGGCGTGGGCGTCCGGGGTTTGCTGGGGTCGGCGCTGATGTGGCATACATGGGCGGTGATGGGTGCTGATGGCTGCTGGAGAGGACCGGTCTGGGCCCGGGGTTTATGGAGCTGACCTGGTGAGGTTGAGAATACTGGGGCTGGGGCTGGGTACCGGCGGTGGCAGGCGGTGTACCGGCGGTGGTGGCGGATCATGACAACCAGGTACATTACTGCCTCCCATTGCTAGGAGTCTAGCACCTGCACTTACAGCAGGATTTTGATTTAGCAACTAGATTGCTAAGTATCCCCTTACATCCTTTCAAACTTACCAAACTTTTAGCCTCCACAAGTAGCTGGGACCCTGCCTGGGACTCTCACACTTTTTAGCGCACACTCAACGCTACTCCACAGGAGGTGCTAAGTGTCAGTAACCTCATACAGTCACTAGCGACTTTTGGGCGTCATCACCATATAGTGACTATACCACCCAACCCATGAAAATTGAGCACCAATATCTGCTGTCTCATCACACTACTGTAAGAACATCACCCAAGTGTTTTCCAACTCATGTTAGCCCTCAAAAAAGACTGTGCACATCTAAAAAGAGCCATATCATGAGTGAGCATATATTTGTATTACCATAGTTGCCCAGTTTTAATGCAGACCATAAAGTTATTAAGGTTTTTAATGCAGACTGTAAAGTTGTCATGGTTTCAGGCAAGGCTGCAGCTGACACCCAATGTCAAACCCATCAACATGTGGACCCCGATGCTGCCACCCATGAACTGGCCTATTCAGTAGGAAGTCCAGCATACAGTTATAGATGTGTTGCAATTATGTCCTGGAGTCCTCTGCAGTATGACTATACAGTACTCCAGGACTGATTTGACTTACTGTAACACTTCCAGAGGCTTGAACTGACAACCTCCAGAAAACTGTAACTAGCAGGGCTTGAACCTGCATCACATGTTACCATTACACCATAGTCCCGTGTCACTACTTGCCTTTTTGTGTCAACTAGTACCATTTTAGCTCTAGTCAATAGGGGCTGAGGCCTAACCCCTGGGCTTTAACTATGGCATATTGACAGGCCATTACACCCCCCAGTACTTAAGGCATAAATAGACAGCATATACCTTAGTCTTGATATTGAAAACACCTTGCTTGATCTGTTATCTTGTATTTGTCTGATTTGCCTTGTTTACTCTTGTTAGCCTTGTGAATTATCTCTGTTTTTCTCTTTAAATCTCTAAGTCTTCCTTGAACCTTTACACTTCTCTCAAGTCTCATACTCATCTCAATCTCATCTCATCTTCATGATCTTCATTGTCTCACCTCTATTTTGCCTCAGTCCCCTCAAAGTTCATCTCACCCCCCATCTCATCTCGCTCTCCCTAGAACAACCCTGGACTTATCCCTTTGCCACCCCATTAATGCCCCTCATTCTGGAGCCCTTTGTACAACCCTGGATCCACTCTAGCACTCCAGAACTACAACCCTCCCACCCCAACTAGCCCCACCCCTTGTAAAAACCCCTGGAACCAACCCTGAGGTAACTCAGTTCAATATATTCTCATTTCAACACCTGGTTGATTGCAAAGCATGCTGGCAGGTAATCTACCATTTCAGGAGGGGTTTTTCCTACCACCAGGTTTGTACTCTTATCTTCCCCTTGTGGCGAGAATCGACTTTGATTAGCTCTCTGTTCTCCCCTACTCTCTCTTCCTCTCCTGCACCCCCTCCCCTGCTCTTCTCTCTCTCCACTCTCCTCCCACTCTCAACCTCCTTACATGATCCAGTCTCCAGCTGTCAGACAGCGCTCCTGCTGCTTGCTCTTGCATCATTCCCTCTCTGCCAGACCTCAAGGCCTCGTGGGCGTACTTGAATGCCTCGGCGTTGAAATCTGGTTCTTCCGTGCTTGCATCTACTGTTAAGGAGACCGTGTTCAGCTAACCTTTCTTTGTCTCGGATGCTTCTCCGCGAAATGGAAAAAAAAACTGAATTCTACACGAGAAAATTCTTGAAGCTAAGCCTTATAGTCTGACGCGATGGTGGATGATCACGAAAAGTTTTCCTAGTCTCGTGAACCGCACCCCCTGTCTCTCGTTCATGCTTCACGTGATACCAGGCCAAAACCTCGTGTCATTCGTTCTCTCACGATGGTCACGTCCATAATATTTCAACACAACAATCATTCGGCTGGCTTCGGATAACATGCAAGGTAGACTCAATTAACCAATACCGACCGATTGATAACGCTGAGATATACGTATGCATCGCTCTCAGACGCAGACTTCTATCAATCCTTGGATCTCGATCCCCGAGCTCAAAGTCCGTTTTCAACGGAAGCCAGCAGATGCACATATTCAGGCAAAACCAATGATCACGAAAGAATTACTCGTAATCGTTATCGCAATGCACTCACTGTCGCTTGTCGAATCCCTCCTGAAATACTTAGCGCCATATTCGCCGAAGTAGTCCGATGTTGTGAGAGTCCCTACTATCCTTACAAGAAGACTGGCTGGATACGATCTGTGTCACATGTGTGCAGCCACTGGCGCGAAGTAGCGTTGGTTGTACCCAATCTGTGGTCAAACATACCGCTTTACAACCCATCATGGGCTCAAGAAATGATTCGACGTTCTAATCCAGCGCCTCTGACGATCCATTATTCTGGACCATTTTGCCTCAAGAACAGCGAAAAATCACCCTCGTACACAACTATGCCGGGAATTCTCCGAAGAATACACTCGTACATAACTATGACGGAAATTCTCCAATTGCATCTACCCCGTATTAAGAATCTCCGGCTTATCGAAAGTTCGTATGGTCCCAATGAACCCAGCGAATCTGCCGGTATTCTCTCATTAATAAATCGGCCTGCACCTATGATGGAACAACTCAGCATAATTGCGCCCGAGTACTCTGAAAACATCATACTTCCATGTGAATTATTCACCAAATTATCACGGCTACGACGCCTCACATTGCGTTACTGCGGGATGGCATGGGTTCCCGAGCTTATCGACTTTAGAAATCTCCGCTCACTCGTGATCACTCTCCCTGAAGGAGCAGATCTATCATTATACCAACTTCTGACTATACTGCACCAAACGTCCCATCTTGAGATTCTCGATCTTGACAATGGAGACCGAGAAACTGGTCTTCTTGGTGATTCACCTATGCTACATGGTACTGACCTTAGTATTGACCCGGTAACCCTGAAACACCTGGAAGAAATCAGGCTCGAAGGCGATCTCTCCATCTGTGTCCTTTTGAACCACATCGTATTCTCACAGAATGCTCATATAGATCTGAAAATAAAGGATTTTCAGGAGATGTCGATTCCCCTTGCACAGGCACTAGCAGAAAATGTTAACAGCGGCATTGGAGACTCGACCGTGGCTCTTAGATTAGGATATGACGGTGAAATTGCTTGCCACAAGTCCAACGACCCACACATAAAATCATTTTCGTGCCTTTACGAACCAACAATCTCTATGCAGTTCCTTAAACCTACAATTTTCCCAGCAGAACCTTTTTGCCAGTCCCTCCGTCTGGACCATTTAACAGCTCTCGAGGTAAATCAGGATCTGGCACAGGATTCATGGATACTCTTCGGTAACCTTCCTAGACTACGCGATCTCATTGTAACCTATGAGGACGAGTTTCTCAATGTGCTTCATCATGGTCTGACTAACAAAGCCGCTCAGTCTGTTCCCATGACGTTTCCCGCTTTGCGGAACCTCATGATGCTTGACTGCTCTTTTGATAGAGCCGCCAATGTTGAGCCTAACGCATTGGCTCCGTCCGTCAGTGTCATGCAATTGATGTTATCCTGCTTCGAGCTTCGAAAAAAGGCTGGGCTGCCTTTTTACTACCTCAAACTATGTGGATGCATTGGAGTTGATGACCTCCTGCTCGAGCGCCTACGAGTTGTCATCGACTGGGTGGAGTGTCGTGATGACGCTGGAAGTTTCGAACCTATAGACTCAGATTAGACCTCTGTCGGATCAGCAGGGTAGGGACAAGGACACCTCACTAGGTGTGTTATAAAGACAATCGGCGGTGATACATGCTTTGGATTTGTGTGCGAGGTGTGGTTTACGGGTTTTCAACAACTATTGATTATGTATGATGCAGGAATTAACGGGTCCTGCTCTCTCAATGCCTAATTGGAACTTTGTCGTCATAGTCATCGTCTTCATGTATATATGAATTAAAATGTTCATCCGTCTCTTGATCTGGATCCTCTGGACCATCAACCTTTTATAATATTTACAATATCCAAGATCCCAACCAGAAAATTAGGATATCCATTCCATGACATTCTTCAAATTGTACACATATTACCGCCCATACCCATACCCGCCGTACTGGTACTCCTGGCCCTGCTGACCCACGGTCGACGGAGGCGGCGGCCCCGGAGGCGGGGGAAACCCGCCTTGCGTCTGCCCTTGGGTATACCCATACCCCATTTGCTGACTTGGAGGCGGCGGTGGGGTTCGATATGCCTGATACCCTCCCTGCTGCTGAGGCTGCTGAGGTGCAAACGCAGTTGTGTTATTCAGGTTTGGAGCATGGGGAGCAGAGGGAGCCAAGGGAGGGGGAGGAGGAGGCGCACGATGACCCTCGAACATCCCCAAACTTGCATACGGATCGTTCATTGGTGCTGGAGAGAACGATGTTTGTGTTTGTGTCTGTGTGGGCCGGGGTGGGGGAGGTGGAAGGAATGTCGATCCGGCCGAGGAGGATATGGACGATGATGAGGGGGTTTGGTGAGGGGTTTGGTAATTCTGCGATTGTGCAGGGGAAGGTGGGTACGTTTGTTGATGGTGGGTATAGTGTTGTTGGTGTTGTGGCGGAGACGTATGCTGATACTGCGCTTGCGATTGTGGCGGCGGTGGCGGAGGGGGTAGAGATAAACCCGAGGATGAGTAATTATACTGTTTGTGCTGAGGCGGGGACTGTACGGATGGTGGCGGTGGCGGCAACGGTGGTGGTGAAACCGTTCCCCATCCCTGCTGATTGCCTCCAATACTCATTGCCTTCAGCCCCTGCTCCAACCCAATCACTCCTCCAGCTGGCTTCCTCTTCTCCCTCTCCCTCTCCTTCTCCCTCTCTAGCTCCCTCCCAAGTCTCTCCCTCTCCTCCCTCCGTCCCTTCACAAACGGTCCCACCTCTGCTTTCATCCTCCCCACGATGACCCCAAGTTCTCTGTAGAACCCGAGCCCACCCAAGAGGCCCTCGCGCACCTTTACATACCCCTCCTTCGCGCTCACGAAGCTCCGCACCAGCTCACGCCGCCTGCGCTCCGCCTCATCCCAGCGGCGCATGATCTTCGCATTGGTCGATGACGACGAAGAGGAGGCGAGCGCGCGCAGGGAGGTGTACAAGGTGCGGATGTCGGTAAGGATGGACTGTTGTGTGGGCAGAAGCGAGGCGAGCCGGTGGGTGTAGGGTTTGAATTTTTCGAGCTCTGAGGCGAAGAGAGTGGGTTCGATGCCGGTATTACGCCGGTTGAGCAGGAGGAGGTGCGAGACGTCGTCTGTTTGGATCTACATGGAGATGGCTTGAGTCAGCGTTTTGGTGTTATGTGGGAACAGGGAGCAGTCAAACCTTCTCCTTGAGCTCCTTAAGGATCTCCGTCCGCTCGCGCGCCATCTTACTCAACCTCGAGAGCCTTTCTTCAATCTCCGCAACGAACCCACCAATCTTCCCTCGAAGCACCTCCTCCTCCTCCTCTTCTTTTCCTACATCCAATTCCAACAAACTCTCCTCCTTTTTAATCTCCTCCTTCTTCTCCATGAATGCCTCTTCCAGTCCCGTTGTCCCACTCCCGAGCAAAACACCCACGTCGCGTCTGATATCCCCCCACAATTCCCCAACCTGCCAATCACTCCTACCCGCCTGTTCTAGCGCCCCAAGATGGCTCTTGATTTCGGCTCTGACCGCCTTGCTCACTGCCAGCGCGCCAGACGGCTCCTGCGTCCACCGATGCTCCCACTTCACCCTCATCTCCTCACACTCCCGACTCTCCTTGTCCAACTCCCGCTGCAACCCGTCCAATTCCTTACTCACGCGCTCTTTGAGCCGCCCAAGCTCCGCAAGCATACTCTCCACCCCTCCCTCGCCTTCGCTCTCAAGCCGGGCAATGTCCTCCGCAACCCTCCGCACCTCAGACGGGACCACATCGCCTGCTTCCCCCGTACCCACACCCCTCACTCGCCCTTCTGCCATCGCCCTATACCTCCCCAGCCCCGCCCGAACACCCATACTCTCCAACGCACTCTCCACCTCCACTTGCGCGGTCTCAACGCCCTCCACCTCCTTCCTCACGAGCTTCGCCTTCTCCTCCGAATACACACTCGCGCTCTCATGCACGCCCATCGGCACGAGCGCCCTGAACAGCTCGGGGCCAATCGTGCGCTGCACCTCCGGCGCGCCGTACACCTCCTGTATGGACATCGGGTGCGCGACGACGAGGCCATCGATCTTGGGGAGGGACTCGGGCGCAGGAATGAGGGCGTGGTAGATGAGGTCGTTCTCGCGCAAGAGGGTGCCGAGGAGCGTACTGACGAGGGAGGAGTGCGTTTTTGTCAGGCCCAAGATGGAGGGCGAGGCGTCGGCGGGAAGCGTGGGGGAAGGCGAGGGTGAGAAGTAGGAGCAGAGGCGCTGGGCTTCTTTCGCGAGCGTTTCGGAGAGGGTGAGCCGCGCGATGGCGTCTCCGTGCTTGGAGGAGTTTGTGTCGGCGAGCGAGCGGTGGTATTGTGAAAGAGAGAGGAAATATTTGGATTTGATCTGGGAATTGGTGAGTGAGTTGAGGAGATGAGGGGGGATATATGAAGGGAACTTACTTGGATAAGAGTTAGCCAGCTTCTGTCAAAGATGCTTTTTCCAGTGAATTCCTTGACTTCTTCATTGAGGGTCGTGTACATCGTCGCGGCTTGTGCTGCGACTTTGGCCACGAGTGCACTGCCTTTCTTCTCATCTACACATTTTTCAAAGAAGACTTCTGTAGCTTGTGCGAGAATCAAATTAGACAGAAACTTGACGACATCTCGAGAGAGATCAGTAGATGGTGCATGCAGAAAGTTGTCATTGATATACGTGAGCATGCCAGCGCACGAACGGAAGTAAGAGAAAGCGCGCTTGGTGCCTTCAGGGTCTGAACGGCTTTGCGCAGCCGCGATAGAGGAATGTGTAGCTGCGATTTGGAATAGAATAGACGCTTTTTCGTACGCAATAGATGTTTGGGTCGTCAACTTGTTCGTAAAGGCATCGTGCCACGGAAAAGTGACTTTAATCTCTGGAAAGCGCAGCTCGAGGAGCTCGAGCTGGCCAAAGTACTTGTACAATAGATCCCTTGCTGTGATACGTGTAAGAATTGGACAAAAGATAACAGCGCATGATGCATACCAGTGAGATCGCTGCCTGCACCGCGCACTGCGTCCTGACGACAGCGCTGGAGCTGTGCACACTCAGAGGCATAGTTGTCTGGGTTCTCGCCGTAAGACTGCGCAATAAGCGTGCGGATTGGAGTGGTCCAGTCGACCTCGTCGGTCGCTTTCTTGGGAACAGATATCATGGGCGATTGGAACGCCATCGTGGAGGAGGCCAAGTCGAAATCAGTGAGCTGTGTGCAATAATCAGCAATCCTGGATTGCGGCAACTTCCGGCCTCTTGCCTTGCTCTTCCTTCCATGTCTACGCCGTCCAAGCCTGCGTCCAGCGAGGACATTATCGGTCAGAAGGTGCGTTTTCAAGTCTAATATCATTTATAGATCTCATTCTTTGCAGTACGACCGCTGCCGTGCGTGTCTCTAGTGTCTAGTCTTGCTGTAGCTTACACTCACATCACACAAAGTCGCCGACTTTCTCGTCAAGGCGTATGTTTACTCCTTGTATCTCCAACTCTCAACTAACTCTTCACAGCGGTGTAGGTTTCAGCGCCGGTGTCGTTGCATCCGTCATCTTCTTCCGCCGTGCGTACTCAACACCCCCACACATTTCATGTAAAGGATAAACGTCTATTTCACAGGACGTACATGGCCTATCGCACTCTCAACGGGCTTCGGCGCAGGCGCTGCATACGCCGACTGTGACCGCTCCTTCAACCCCGCACGCGTACCTGGCACACGCATCGTCTCCCCTTCCGAGCTTGCTCCGTCGAAATAAAAACCGTTTCTAACCCGTATTTTTGGGACTTGTGATCTGCTTAGATTAGAAAAGGATGGGATGGGGTGAGAATTATGCCTAAAGGTGTAAAAGTACCGTACATACCATACATGAGTATCAACTGTCCTTGCACCAAACCAACAATTAACTCGGGCTCGATCCCTCTGACTGCGGCTTCGCGGGGAACTTGCGCTGTGGCTCCTCCAACACAAGACGTTTATACAGCACGTCTACCGTCTATAATGTGAGAGTCTGTACGCGTCAAGACAGATAGAAAAAGACGTACATCCTGTAGCAACCATGATGGGAAGCGCAATCAACAGCGTGCGTACGCGGCGCACTTCGACGGGCAGCGGTGGTTTGCTCATGGGTGACAGGAAAGAAAACAACTCGGAAGTGTGACGCGTGTGCCATGTAACCTTTTCTTCCACACCGCGTCTTCCCACAACTTGTGATCACGTCCTCACATTGGACTACGATATCTATTGGCGCCTTTTTCTTTGTCTGGTGTCTGATCCTCTTTTTTCTGTGAACACTCGAAAAAGGAATGGATAAAATCTCCGGATGACGACAGTGAGATTCGAACTCACGCCCCGAAAGACTAGATAGGTGAAGACACCTGATTCTAGCGCCTTAGACCGCTCGGCCATGTCGCCTGTGGATGAGTGAAGACTCTCAACAATCGAACGACAAACCCATCCTCGTGATGAAACACCCCTCTATTGCCGCCCTCCTTGTTGGCAATGTTTTCAAAACTTCAAATTTCAGCTTCAGTTTCTCTTTGACTGGCCATGCCCCATTTCGGAGGCTTTCAGTTCAGCGCGCGGTTAAAGCCAAGACTCCTTCCTCACACACAGATCTTTAATTCGCCAGTCGTCACACTGTCCTCTGTAAAGACTTTCAATTAACCGAATCTCTGGGATCTCAAAAACCAAAGGCATCTCAACCGTATGGTGCATCGTTGACGGGAAAGGGGCGTCTTTCTCTCGTTCAAGCCTGAATCTGCTGCTCGAATATGTCTATCAACTTCTCAATGTCACGTCATCGCAGTTGCATTTAATCTTTGTCTGAATATCTTCATTAACAAATTCAATAGTATTACATGTGGCACTCTGTACTATATAAATAGCACACATGGCCCGATCTCTAAATGTCTAGTCTCTCTATTCTCTCTGCAAGCCTCTATCCCCTTTTCCTTTCGGAGGGTATGCGCTATTCTATGGGTATTCTTGGTATGCTGCGCCCGTGGAATGTGTAACCTGTATTACTGTCCCTGCAATAAATTAATCATGTTTCCGTGTTTGCATCCGGAGTTTGATAAACGTACCAGGGAAAGTAAAATGTATAACATATACATTACGATGTATACCCATATGGACACAACCTCACAGTCTGATAGTTTTCCAAGAAGTCAACAAGTGTGCGATTGCCTTTACTGCGTGCCACATCAAGCAATGTCTTCCCATCAGCATCCTTGACTGTTCTGTCCCATCCACGGTCGAGCAAAGTCGCGACTTTGGTCAGTTTGACGCAGCATAAACGCAGAATAGACTATATTATTATTGAAGAGAACAAGTTTGAATAACTAAGATTCGAGAGAGAAAATCATTTATTAATTGGATCGATAATATGAAGGTTTTAGTCATACCTAAGATTCGAGAGAGAAAATCAACTCGAATCATGTCGCGAGAGACAAT
>JAGGAU010008679.1:0-12270 GCA_017657275.1 Termitomyces sp. T108 | reverse complement strand
ACCAGAATCCGAGTCGGAGGGGTGATGGCTCCTAGACAATTGTCCCTTTCCTGGTAGAAAACATACCGTTTTTCTGGTTGTCCGAAAATCACTGACATCACAAGGTCCAGCTAGCTGTATGTAGCTCGGAGTACCCCCCTTTGGGCGGACTAGAAGAAGGTTCGTCAGCGTCAATAGCCAAATAAAGTACATATACTAGTACGTTTGGTAAATGCACTGAAAGGGCTGACTAACCACGACAAGTCTCCGAGATAACGAAAATATCGACATTCACAGGTACACACAACATCCTAATGACAGCTATTGATACTAGTACACAACCACTCTCAATCACCTCCTCACCTCCCCTGCCCTCAATACAATGAATACAATTGGTACAACCCACCCCCGCCTCCTGACGCCTCCAACCCGGACGCACCGCGTTCAACCTTCAAAGGCTCGCTTCAGAAAAACCTCAACAAGTCAACCAACACGAGAATAAAAGGTACCCTGATACGCCAAAAGCTGCTTAACCCTCGCCATGATCGCTGCACACATAAGGGCGATGTCAACACCACTGTGTTTGCGATAGAGAGAGAAAGAGGACGACGTACACTCCGGATCGAGACCCTGATAGGGTATCTGCTCCCATAAACCTCCGCATCCTGCAACGCACACGGTCAGCGTCGGCGCTGGGTTACCTGTGAGGAGAAAGGGGAGAGGACGAACCCTCGCGCGTGCTGCCCATGTACCCGTACTTAGGCGTGAGCCGGCGTTCGAGGAGCCATGTGCCGAACTTGGAGCCGAGCTGCAGTGTGTGTGAGTTGTGAGCATGTCTATAGGCGGGCAGGAAGGGA
The DNA here is from genome assembly GCA_017657275.1 of Termitomyces sp. T108. Classification (NCBI taxonomy): domain Eukaryota; kingdom Fungi; phylum Basidiomycota; class Agaricomycetes; order Agaricales; family Lyophyllaceae; genus Termitomyces; species Termitomyces sp. T108. Next base: position 11,434 of record JAGGAU010008679.1, on the reverse strand, counting down.
ACGACTTACGCCAGTCTTTTGGTTGAACGACTCGACGACGAGCACGAACGGGCACTTCCCAATCTCCTGCATTGTCTAGCAAAGGCCCCGAGGACGCGCATCAGCCAACACGACACGCGCAAGAGAGGAAGCGCACCTCCTCATCGACCGTATTCAGACTCGGTTTGTTGACCAACCCGACGTCGATCCCCTCCTTTCTGAGCCTGAGCACGGCGTCCCAGGCGCGATACACCATCTCCCCGAACGCGACGATGTACCCCGCCGTGCCGGTCTGGAGCACCTCGTCCTTCCCCGGTTGGAACTCGTACGCGTCGTCGAAGAACCGCGAGCCGTCCGCGCGGAGGAGCCAGGGGACCTTGGAGCGCGTGGAGAAGACGAAGCGCAGGCCGGGTTGGAAGAAGACTTTTTTGATGATGGCGATCATTTGTTGCCCGTCGGCGGGGAAGTAGAGCGCTGAGTGTGTGTCGGAGAGGCCGTTGTCGGCGAAGAGAGAGTTGATCCCGAAGTGGCAGGTGTTGTCGGCCATCTAGAGGAGGTGAGGGGGCGGTGAGCTATCCTATGCACGAAGACGCACCTCGTCGACTAGGTAGATAAGAGTTAGGAATAAGTACTCTGTAGTGAAGGAAGCACTTACCTCCGGAATGCGAGAAATGACAGAGGACATTGCAGTTATTCAGCCTCGCCATGGTGACCTCACTGATGACCATCTCCAAAAACGCCGAAAAGGTGGAGAATACACCGACCTTGCCCTGCTCTAAGCCAAACCCGGCCGCGGCGGAAAAGTTGCCGCGCTCCATGATACCGCTGGGGACGAAGACCTCGGGGTGTTTCTGGTGGATGCTCTTGAGGCCCGTGGAGCCTTCGAGGTCGCTGTCGATGACCATGACGCGCCGCGCGGCCTCCTCCTTGGAGAGCGTGTCGAGGACAAGGTTGACGGCCTCCCCGAAGATGACGCGTGTCGCGCCGACCTCCTTTGTCGAGCCGAGGTACGTGAAGGGCTGCGGGCTGGGCTTGATGGAGGAGTAGAGCGGCGCAAAGTCCGGGAACCCCCCGCGCTTCTCGAAGTAGGCGAGTGCGGACTTGACGGGGATCACGTCGTGCCCGTGGGTGGAGCCTTCGATGTCCGGGATGCCTGGAGCCATTGTGCGCTTGAGGACGACTGCGGGAGAAATATTTGGGTGAGGAGGAGCGTCTGTGGTGGTGGCTGGGACGTACGAGCAACGGGCCCGGTGTGAGCGACGATCTTTGTAACGCCTTCCCAGACGGCGTCGAGGTCCTCGCCGTTGGCATGGAGGACGGTGAGTCCGTGCCCCTGGAGGGTCTTGGCGACGCTGTACCCCCCGAGATACTGCGAGGGGTGGCCTGCAATGGTCACGTCATTGTCGTCGATGATGAGCTTTACGTTGAGGTTCTGGGCGACAGCGAGGCGGGCGGCCTCGGCGTCGTTGCCTTCCTGCTGGGAGCCGTCAGATCCAAGACAAAAGACGACCTTGTCGCGGTTCGCAAAGGCGACGCCGTTGACGAGGGGCCTTGGGTAAGTGTGTGTTAGTCAGGCGTGATTTACTTCAAAAGATACGCACCACATGTGCCCGAGGCGCCCCGAAGAGAACTTGACGCCTGGGGTGAGACCGAGTTCGGGGTGGCCAGGGAGCTTGAAGTTGGCTTCGCGGTAGTGGAGGAGCTGTGAGGCGGGGAGCGAGCCCTCGAGGGCGGCGATGAGGTACTGTGTGGCGACGCGATGGCCTTTTGTGTGTTAGAGGGAGAGTAAAATCAGTGGACGGCGTACCGGCTTCGTCAAAGATGACGGGGTAGAATTTCTTGGAGTGATTGAAGAGGGCGAGGAGAATACACACTTCGGGGGCGGTGTCGTAGGCGCCGCCTTGCGATCGATGAGCAACACGACGTGCAGACGACGGCGACAGTACCTGTGTGGCCGCTGACACCGCGGGCAGCACCAGTTGCGGTGAAGAGCACGATGGCATCACGGAAGAGCTGGATATTTGCCTCGAGGGCCTTTTTCTCTTGGGGGTTGAGGCTCTTTGTGGGGTCAAGAGCAAGTCTGTGCACGATGAGCATCGTCGTCGCCGTCGTCGACGACGGCGGGGACCTACTTTGTGTCAAACTTGGACAGATCAATGGGGAACTCAGCAAGGGACATGGTGGGAGCAAGTAACAGGGATTAACGATTGATCAGAGACTATATACAGATTCAGAGACATTTCTCGGGACTCGGGTACATAGATGAACGTTTGAGCTTATTATAGTTCCCTAGAAGAGAAAGCAATCAGCACGGCGTTGATGAGGACGACGAGCAGAAGAATTCAGAGAACCGAGGTCGACGTGGCTCTCACCCAGAGGGGAGCGCTTCAGACGGCACTTCCTAAGCTTTCGGTGCAGAATCGTCATGCAGACAAATGGGAGAAGGCAACTTACCGACGCAAACTGACAGAAGACAAAAAAAAACAAACAGAAGATATAAAAAATATTGCCAATCTCCGCCAATCTCCGCCTGAAATGCCGCTGTCTCCAATTGGACATATGTTCCGGATACTTAGCAACGACGCCGGATAACTTGACGAAAGCAAGAGCGAGCTCACAGCGCTTGGCCTGCGATTGCAACGAGTGCGTCTGCAGCCACGTATCAGCGCGGGCGGCGAGCACAGATGGAAATGCCGAATGGAGGCTTTGTCCCGAACGAACAGGCACCCGCGCCTGCTGAGCAGAGCAGCGCCGCTGCTGCCGCCGCGCCGGGCAGCGAGCCGCCTGTGAAGCGCAGACCTGGCCGGCCCAAGGGGAGCACGAAGAAGAACCTCGCGGGCGAGCTGCCTGTGGCGCGGGTGAAGCGGCCGGTGGGGCGTCCGCGCAAAGACGGCTTCCCTGCTGGGTCGGTGGGCCCGCCGCGTGCCCGCCCACGACAGGCGAGTAATCATTAATTATTTATTTTCCACTGCTAAGTCGCGCAGACGCCCTGGCCGTACCAGCTCGCCATCGACCCGAACCTGCAGCCCGGCCCGGCCCCGCCCGCCGACGACTGGGCACTCCTCGCGCGCACGGGCCATGACGCCCTCCTCGTCGCCGTCCTCGCCGCCCTCGACGCGCCAAACCCCGTCGCCGTCGCCGGCCCCAGCGTCGAGGACGCCTTCAAGTCCCATCTCAACTCCCTCGCCCCCGTCGCCAGCAACCACCAGCCCATCCCCGCCCTCTACAGCATCCTCAAGACCTTCTGGCTCCCCTCGTCCCCCGCCTACTTCAGCCTCACCGCCAGCGCCAGCAGCGCCCGCACACCCTCAGAACACAAGTTCCTCTACTGGGACCCCCAGCCCCTCGTCTTCAACGGCATCGCCTGCCCCAGCTGTGCCTCCCCGCTTGCCAACCACGGCCGCATCTCCAGCGGCCCCGTAAAAATATACGACATTGAGAGACCCTTTTTCATCATTGGCTGCGAGTACGTCTGTCGCTCCTCCCACTGCCTCGCTGCCTTCCCCGACGGCCGAAAATTCGCAAGCACAGACGCCTCCATCTTCAGAGCACTCCCCGCAAAGCTCAAAGACGAGTTCCCAGCCCGTCTCCTCTGCGCCGACGCAGATGCCGGCAGTGGGCCCAACGTCTGGAACTGGAGCGCCCTCGGCGTCAGTCTCAGTCTCTGGAACCTCGTGCGCGCGTGTCTCAGGTCCGGCATGCGCAAGGAGGCCATACTCCAGCTCCTCGATGCCGTGCAGAGGGGGGTCCCCGAGGACGGCGCCCCGCCCGCGCCAGGTGGGTCCGCCAAGCACGTCCCCGAGGCGCAACGTCAGAGCGCACCCGCGGCAAACGCACAAGACGAAGGAGAGATGAACCACGTACGTCTTTGTCTTTGTCTGCGTGTGTGTACTGAACGGTGCAGACGTTTGTGCAGACGTTCATCGATGCCTACAACGATGCGTGGAAGGCAAACAGCGGCGCTGTACAGCCGCCGCCTGCATCGAGCGCGTCGGCGGGGCCCTCACACGTCGAAGGTAGTACCGGCGCCAGCGCCAGCGCCAGCGCAAACAGCGCGACGCCACAGCCGCAGTCGGCACAACTAAAAAGCCCCGCTAACACACCCACGACGCAGGTGTTTGACTACACCAAGTCTTTCACGAGCTACCCATACGCCGCGTACCCGTTCTTCCCACCAACCGCGTCCCCGTCCGTCTCCATATCCGCGTCCGCGTCCGCGTCCACCGCGGCGCAGTCGCCGCCCCCGCCTGCGCCCCCTGGTCCAGGTCCAGGTCCAGGTCCAGGCCCCACTTCCACTGCCGCGGCTGACCCCACCTCGCCGACACTCGGCCCCTCTGCGTCGCTGAAACGCGCGTACCCGTTTACGCCTGACGACGGCACTGGCGTGGGGGTCGGCGGGACGAGCGGCGTGATGGACTCGAGCAAGCGCAGCCCGCGGCATTGTTGTAAATGCGGCAGCCAGGACTGTAAAGGCAAAGGCGGGCGCAGTTTTTGTGCGAATGGGTGCCAGGATTGTGGAAAGCTGGAGTGTAGAGGGCGGAATAGTAGGAGGCCGGATAAAAAGTGTAATGAGGGGTGGGTGTAGGCCCGCTGCAGAGGCTTTTGCTTTTGCTTTTTTTTTGCTCGTTTGCTCGTTTTTTGGTGCTTGTCATGTCATGTCCTGTTTTGACTTTCTACGTTGTTGTATCAGAGTGAATACATCGGTTTCTGAGCCACTATCGAGTGAAAACCCATTGGAATGACGAAGCCGCGCGGAGCGAGAATCCACGGGCTGACTCTGGTTTTTGTGGGAAGGGACGCTCTCGAACAACACGTAGATTGGACGCGTATGAAGTCCATCCAGAGGGAGGTTTTTCAACCCAAGACAATTCATAGCATGGGCAGTGAAGGAATGTGTTATTACCATCCCTTTGTCAACTTTCTTTTATCCTTGTTAAAAGGTATTTTACAGAAAATGACATCGAGACGTGTTGAATAGAGCATTTTCCAGCCCTTTTGACGCATCCCTGGAAATAGAATTTTTTGGAATAGTTACTTACGCTAGGGTAAAGTATGCGTTACTGTGTGATATACATATATATGTTTTTTGCACATAGCTTGAAGAGGTTTTTCCTGTTGCATCAACCTTGGCCATATTTGTACCCAATTGCGACGGGATCGGTGATCTGTGCCTGGTGGAGGTATCTACCTGTGCCAGTACTGCCAACAAGCCGACACAAATGCAGATAGGCGAAGTATGGATCGAAATTCTTGAACGGCGAAGCGGAACACCACGTACAAGAACTTAAAAACACTAGGAGTGACGAGGGAATCACCCCCGCTTCTTAGCTCAGTAGTGTAGCTTGCCGGCGCTTAAATTCTATTTATTCATTCATTCATTAATTCTACCTGTGCCATGACGCTTTCAACACCGCCGCTGATGTAATTAACGCCTTGTAAATTATCCTAAGAACAAGCGCTCGATCTCTAATGCAAAACATATGCTACACAAGTTTTACGAACGAGTCACTTGACGGACGACATGGACGTTTTTTAACCGCCAGGAGTCTCCGTTATCGGGGTGGTTCACTCGCTTTACTTGTGTCACGATGACCACTATGGTGTCTCTGTTGTCTCTGCCTTTTCGCCCCCGTCCCCACAAGGTTCTAGCGTGTTGATCTTGAAGCGTAAGGGATGCAAAGACAGTGTACGTTGATCCTAGGATGCCGGAATTGCAAGCCTACAGAACAAATGCTCACGAAACAAGTCTGGCTTTACAGTAAAATCTCTGGTGAAGTCATTGGATGGCAGGTAGGCGGTCCGGTGCAGAGGGCTGTGTGACGGAGCTCTGTACTGGCATAACTCGTTGTGAGTGCGCCAGAAACAGCCGCTGACGGACACAGACATCCATACCTGCGAGCACTACGAGGGACCAGAAAAATTGATTGGATGATTGAATACCAATTGTTCGTAGTATCAAACATGTTTTGACTTTGACTTCAAGCTTTCCCTGAATAATGTCACCGATGACCGATGATGATGTGGGCATTTAAAGGCGTCTCAGCGACTTGGTAGGTTATCGTCGGCTCTTGCAAGATGACCTCCGCCCTTGATTATGCTTTCGCTTTGTCAACCCCCTTGCAGGGGATAATATATGGTAATCCCCACTCCTTGCACATCCTTTGTTGCCTCTCACTCTTTCATCATCAAGGGTTTTCCGTATACATGTTCGGTGTGACCTTGGCCACCCTTCTTCAACGACGAAGGTCATCTGGAAGGATCAATTGCTTCTTGATAACGGTAGCCTGCCTCTTATTTGTCCTCAGCTCTGTCGTAAGCATCGAACGATCCACGCTCTGAGGGACGTGAAATCCCTTACTGTTCTGTTTTTCAGCACATGGGAATCGATATTTTTAGAAACATTCGTGGGTTTATCGAACATCGTGATACACCTGGCGGTCCTCCTGCATACTTGATTGGCGGCGGAAACTTTAGCTGGTTCTCTCTTGTTCTCATCTATGGAATTGAAACGCTCATCGGAGATGTCATTGTTGTGAGCAAATATCCATGTGCCATTGCGGCAAAAGTTTGATCAAGCAGATATATCGATGCTATGTCGTCTGGTCGTCCTTCTGGATTATAAGTGTCCCTGTACTTCTGTGGTTAGCCACACTCTGTGGGCCTCTTAGATTTCAACTTTATTCACTGTCCGACGCCTCCTCGTTTATAGGTCTTGGTATCACTGGGCTGTGGGAATTACTCCACGATGCAAGCTTTGTGACTGCCGATTTTCCACAGTGGCCGAATCAAATCTCTAATTCTTTTTTCGCCACTACTTTGGTCGGCAATGGTCTTGCTACAGGTGAGAAGGGTGTCCTAGAATGTGGCTGTCCTGGATATGATAATAGATGAACAGGTCTGCTGGCGTATAGACTGTGGACCGCTAACCGAGAAACTTCGAGGTACTACGGCACCGTGGACAAAACTTTCATCCACATTGCACGTGTCGTCATAGATTCTGGAGCCGTGTACTCTATTTCTGTGATACTTGTCCTCATTCTACAAAAATCTCCGCAATCGTCTGGATCGCTTCTGGCCTTTGATTTAGCAAGTCGCTGCCCAATTTGGTATGACTCCACGTAAACTGATCATCGCAACCAGGCCGCATTTATTATACCTTTGTGCTTCTATATGATCATTATACGCGTCACTAACCGCGAGATGACGCCATACAATGGCACAAGACACCTCACGACGGACATCGATGCTGGTCGTGTTGCAAACATAAACAACACAGAAATAGTTGATATCAGGGTTGTGGAACGCGATAACACTGATGATATAGTGTCCACCAATGTGTAAAGTCTTAGCAGATTCGAGGGCAGTGTTAATTTGGTTTTTCTTACTTCTGGTTTTCACGTACGCTGTACCTTTCCTTATCCCATTACTAACGTGTACTTTATTTACGTGCCGTAATCTTTCTTACTTGATACTGTTGAAATATTAAGTAACTCGTTAGGATCACATCTTGAGTCAATTTTGGGTAGCTCAGAGATACTAGGTGCGGTTTACAGGGGCTCTCTATAGATCCTGAGTTAATCAAGAGCGATGCCTTTACGGGGTTCGGTGGATGCGTGTTCCCATCAAAAATATCATTATTAATAATTTCAACATCTATCATTCTCGGGTCAGCCTTTGTCCTTCACTTCAACACCATGCCTCAGACGCAATCTTCCCGTGAAATTATCAATGTCCAGGTATCTCTAAGGCGCTTTGCACTTCACCTCTTGCTGAAGCCAATATAGGTTGGCCAAGCAGGAAACCAAGTATGTGTCATTCAACGTTGGACCCACCCATCGATCGTCGCGTCTGTGAATGTCCTGAAAATCAGTCTAGGTCGGGGAGACGTTTTGGAATATGCTTCTAGCAGAGCACGGGCTCGATGAGCAAGGCGTGAGTTTCCCCTGAATACGCCTTTGCCCGGATGTTGATGTCTCAAGGTAGATGTACAAAGGATCGGAAGACCTGCAGCTTGCGAGGGTGAGTGGTATGGTTTTCTGCAAATCGGATGGCGCGCGTATTGTAATCGTAAGGCTGGCGTGTACTTTTCTGAGGTGGACGGGCTGGGTAGCAGGGATAGTAAGTTCGTGCCGAGGAGTGTTCAGATCGATCTCGAGACAGGTGTATGCAATAAGGTGAGTGTGGCCCTCTCTTGTTTAGTACACTTGATCTCTTAATCCTGTGCAGCTCCGGAGCGGACCATTAGGCAACTTGTTCCGCCCCGACACATTTATCACTGGGGAATCTGGTGCTGGAAATAACTGGGCCAAGGGATGTGAGTGTGACATTAATATCTGTGTATTCTATGTCTGAACGCGGCGATTTGTATAGTTTATACTGAGGGTACGTCACTCTTTTTAACATCCGCATCATTTCTGACCCAATGGTTGATCACAGGAGCCGAACTTATTGATTCGATCTTGGTATGCGGACGTTTACTCTGTTATCCTGAATTTTGCTGACATAGAAGTAGGATGTTGTTAGGAAACAGGGCGAAGCATGTGATTCTCTCCAAGGCTTCCAAATTGTCCATTCCCTCGGCGGTGGGACTGGTGCTGGCTTAGGAAGTCTCCTACTTTCCAAAATTCGAGAGGTGATTATTACTCATCAGGCTTTCGTCTAAGGCTCATGCAGTCGTAAAGGAATATCCTGATCGTATGCTGTCAACGTTTTCGGTTATTCCTTCTGTCAAAGTAGGTCTTTGGACAATAATAGATCCACGATGCTTAGCTTCACATAGGTGTCCGAAACTATTGTCGAGGTAACCTGACCCTATTGAAAGTTCCATCAACTGTTTATCGATCACTTTGATAGCCTTACAATGCTATGCTTTCCTTGCACCAGCTAGTCGACAATAGCGATCTTACATTTTGTATCGACAATGAAGCATTGTAAGCCTTGTTCCTCGTATCATAGGATAGTATTCTTATGCGAGTATTGAATAGGTATGACATCAACACCAAAACCCTCAAGATCGCCAGCCCCACCTTTGGGCACCTTAACGATGTGGGTTCTCCTCCCTGTATTTGACCTGTGCTCATTTGATACCGAAAAGCTTGTTGCACGAGTGATGTGTGGAGTTAGCACCAGTCTCCGGTTTCCAGGTCAACTAAATGGGTTTGTGACAATCATTGAAACTGGTGGCGACGAACCCTAACAAACGTATAGTGACTTGAGGAAACTTGGGATGAATCTTGTTCCGTTCCCTCGGGTCCGTCTTCCGGTTTTTGTCTTCACGAGCTGGACTGATATTTGCCAAGCTTCACTTTCTCATGCCAAGCTATGCGCCGTTCTACAATTCTCAATCCAGAGCATATGAGAAGTTTTCAGTGCCGGAACTTACCAAGGCGTATGTATCAGCCATCAAATCGATTAGGTTGAATTAAAGTCTTTCAATACATAGTCTCTTTGACCGGAAGAACCTCCTCGTGGCATGTAGCCCGGAACATGGGTATGTTATGCAGTCCGTCACGAGAAAGGAACCATTTCTGATGTAAAAGCATAATGTAGTCGATATTTGACTGCTGCAACCATTTTCCGTGGCAAAATTTCGTCGAGAGAAGTAAGTGATGAATTTGCGACTCTAGGCCCCGATGTCATTCGTTGTCCTGCAGGCACAAGTAGGTTGAATACCTACATTGGCATCGAACCGATGGTTTGATACATGTTTGCGTGCTACATCATAGGTGTCTGTACGTGATTTGCAGATGAAGAACTCTTCGCGCTTCATCGAGTGGGTTTTGCTCTTGGTTCACTGAGAACGGACTGGGTTGAGTTTATGTTTGCAGATGGATACCTGATAACGTCTCTGTATCGCTGGTATCCGTACCCCCTGTAGGCCAGAGCCAAGTATGTGTCTCCCCCTCTTTGAAGTAACTGAACAATAAATTTTGATCATCCATCTCCTGTAGTCGGCCGTTGGACTGTCCAATTCGACAGCAATTCAAGAAGTCTTCAATCGTACTGCTCAGACGGTGCGTTCTCATCTTCTCTCGTGATCCTATCACCTTTTGGCGACTGTATGGTTCCTTGTTAACTTGTTCCTTATAGTTCGCCTCCATGTTCAAGCGCAAGGCTTTCCTGCATTGGTGAGCTTTTGATAAACTATTGAATCTTCTACGACTGACTCACATTCTGAAGGTATACTGGAGAAGGCATGGACATAATGGAGTTTAGTGAGGCTGAGAGCAACACTCATGATTTGATGTATGTATCCTGCTATCGAAGACCTGCATTGAAAACTGATTTGACGTTGTTTCCAGTTCAGAATACCAACAAGCGAGTCATTGCTTCCAATATGTCTTGGATGACCAGCTGACTTCGAATTTGTTGTTTTTCAGTATCAAGAGGCGACAGTCGAAGGCGATGAAGAGGAAGAAGTCGAGGAGGCTGCTGAATAACATGCGTAGGGTCAAGTTAGGTATTGACCTTTTCGTAGACGCTTCCATCTTCCTTTTGTTGCTACCCGATTGATTATTCTAGGAATGATCTATAATTCGAGATTTCATGTTTTTCTTGTCCTGTTTTCTAGACTATCATAATTTCTTCATACCTGACCGTTGAACCTTTCCATGCTGGATATCAAGATCAACCCAAGGTTCCCATCTTATCGATATTATTCAAGCATGGTTTGATGAGGTGTTTCGCCGAAATTTTGTCCATGTGAGGCGGCGTCCGTGGCGAATGAGTCTAATTTTGGTTCATTTTCTGGTGTTCTACACGAATTTTTCTCATGTTGAGCCTTCTTGATAATCTCCGGCAGAAAGGATTCGTACATGGCACTATGTTCCTGCTTAATGTGTCATTAAAATGATCTGCCGCAATTCCAGGTCGTCGGTTATACGCTCGGTGTTCCATTGGGAAGTAGATTGGTCATCTCAATCCCGCACTCAAATGGGCGTCTCGAGGTTGTACCGGCTGATCAGTCCCGTGCGCCTCCACATGGCCAGACATTCCCAGGGAAGTATAGAGCCTGCAATCTTAAATCGAAGTTCATTGATAGCGACTTAACGAAAGCACAGTCATGTCTACTCCCGCTCGTCTCCCTGCTCGCTTTGCCGATTTGAAGCAGGAAATCGCAGGCCTTTATCCCAACTTTCAAGAACGTGTTACTCAGGCGTGGGGCGAGATCATTGCTCAGCTTAAAGTTGTCAACGCAGAGATTGCGAAAGCAGGTCCTGATGCAAGTCGTCAGCTCACTGCGTTTTTACATTTTTTTTAATCTCAAATGAATACAGTATATCCCACAAGTCAAATTCACAGATTTGGACAAGCTTGGAACGGACGAGATTGATAAGATTAGAAGGAGGGGAAGCGTCATTATACGAGATGTGGTCTCCGACGTGGAAGCAATCCGATGGAAGACTCAGCTAGAAGAATTTGTCAAGGCTAATCCTGATGTGATTGGTACACCTAA
>JAGGAU010008678.1:0-12333 GCA_017657275.1 Termitomyces sp. T108 | reverse complement strand
TGCAGTCAATTAGCGCGGACAAGAGAGACTGACGAGAGGATTAATCATTGAACATGTGACCCGCCGTCGATCGCGTACGACATAAAGAGCTGCTGCAGACATTTCATACGCCAGAAGCGATGTGCTAGGCTGTCGCAAAACAGTTCTTCTGAGGATAATCATAGCACCGCGACGTCGGTCACCAAAGTCAATTTACTGCTTCTTGATATGTTCGTGCTGTTTGCAAAGCCCTTGAAATTCCGCTGTCGCCCAGTTTGAAGGTTGGACCATCCTAACGGTCCAAGTGATTGCGAGTGATTGGTTTGACGCGCCGTAACACTAACTTTCACCTTAGCACTAACAGCTGCTGGTCTTCGTACGTCTTCGACCTTTGGGTCGCCGATCCGTCCCTCGCCTAAACATTTACGTCCTCCTCATGCACCAGGTTCCGCAGCATGTCTTTGAAGTGGACAAGATCCTACCGTTGTCACGAGAAGGTTGCTTGACTGTCTGACTGGGAGGCGGAATATGTTATGTGAAGAAAGCATGAGCAACGAATGGTGATTTGAGCAAAGGAGCAGCGTACCTTCCCTCTTGAAATCCAATCAATATCTGAATTCAAGCAGCTCCTTCGGTTTTTCTTTCTACAACTCTGTAACTCAGAACTTCTACCCCGCTGTCCTGGTATACAAAGCATACTGTAGTAATTTTAGAACGGGATGGGTCGCCATTCGTTCACATACGAGTCGTGATAAAAGACGCAGTTTACACAGGACAGCGGGAAATAATATTGAAGCGTTGTGACCGATATTAGATACATGACCGGCGTCGTTCGTCTTGTTCGGTTGACGAATTTGGAAGAACATCAAAAAAGGTTAAAGAAAGGGAGTTCAAATTTGTGCAGCGAGATGGAAATGCGATCAAGTAGTTAGTTGTCAGCGTTGGATCCTGTCTGCGCTTGAGAACGAAAGACTTACTTGATTAATCCTGTACCTGGTAATACATGCACAACGGACTTTGTTCAAGGCTGTGCCAATAACCATGAGAAAGTTTCGACATATGTGGAACAAAGGCAGTTCGTGGCAACTGCTCTTCCTTGATTTCGTCCATATTGCTTACACTTTATCGCTCTATTGCTCCTATAACATGTCTAACACCCAGAACAACAAGCCCTCAAAGGTACAACGGTTCATTAGGAAAATTCGCTCAGTGTTTTCCAAAGGTCGTGCTTCCTTGCCTGCGGATACCCAGGTTAGTGCCTCCAGCGCATCGCCCACTGTTTCTAGGCTATAGCTCTCCTCAGGTGGATGAGAGTGCTTCTTCCCCAAGCTTACCACCATCTGTGCCAAACTATATGCCTGCAGGTATGCGAATCAACCATATTTGCTGCTAAGTAATTATGTGGGACAATGGTGGCTTATCATCGGTTACAGATCATGGTTCAAACAACATGATAAAGGATAAACTTCGCACCATTCAGAATGGCATTGAGCTCTTGCTCAAGAAGCTTGAGAAATCATCAGCTGGAACTCCATTACACATTCCTGTTGCAGTGGTAAATTCTGTGATTGAACTGAAGAATGTGACTTTTTTGTTACACTTTTCTCATCCATTGCTGAGAGGTTATTACAGGCCGTTTCTCAGAACAATGAGGAGCTGAATATCCTGATTGCAAGGATTACAGAACGTCTTGATGCTATTAAAAATGATAATAATTCAGACTCTGCAGATATGACAAAAGATTTTGCTGGGTAGGTTGAATTTTACTACTTTTGGACCTTTTAGAGCTGATATGACACAGAAAACTGCAAGTTCAGCTGGAAGAACTTGGTAAATTGTCAAAGAAGGCCACATTGGGAAAACTCTTGAATAGTGAGGATGACAAATCACACATCAACCAAATTTTCAGGGATATCAATGATGCAACAAAGAAGTTTGAGGTGTGAATTTTTACATCTCCTTTTCAATTGAGTCTTATGGTTTTTTAGATGGGAATTATGCTGAAAGCTGATCAAAATATGAGTCATGTGCTGAAAATACTTGATGTAAGTAATTGTCAACATATTTCAAAGTATTTTGTACTAACTTGAGCTTGAGAAATTGCAAATGAATGACTGGCCTCGTTCTAAAAGAGCTGTATTTAATGCTCATTCAGATGATGTGCAGACATTATCTCGTCAACGTTGTGTGAAAGGAACACGTGTTTCAATCCTCAAACAAATCTGTGATTGGGCTCAAAATGAATCATGTGATAGTCCTCAAGTCTTTTGGCTTACTGGTCATGCAGGGTCAGGAAAGTCTACTATTGCCTATACTATAGCCCAAGACTTTGATCAGGGCAATGGTGTGTTGAAAACCTTGCATGCAAGTTTCTTTTGCTCTCGGCAATTTGAAGATACAAGGCGTCAAAAAAATATTATTCCAACTATTGTTTATCAGCTTGCTCAGAATTCACAACTTTTTGCAAAAGCCTTGCAAAGTGTAGATAAAGACTCATCTGATAAGCAGTTGGAGAAACAAATCCAAGACCTTTTAGTAGAACCCTGGAAGAAGAGTGGTTTCAGTGATTCTTTGAATCTACCACCATACCTTATTGTGATTGATGCATTGGATGAAATTGACAATAAAGGAGGACCAACATTTCTCCATGAATTGCTTCTTGCTCTTGAAAAAGAGCATTTGCATGGGTTGAAGTTTCTTGTTACAAGTCGACCAAATTCTGAACTGGAAGAAATATGCAAGTCATTACCATCTCATTCAGTATGCTATCTTCAAGACATCTCTCATGATGAAGTTGATGCAGATATTATGACATATTTAAATGATGCACTTCCAGTGTTTAGAGACCAACCAGATCTAAGAGGACTTGGAAATAAAGCAAATTGTCTGTTTATTTATGCTTCAACAGCTGTGAAATACATCTTATCAGGAGTACCAGGAGAGCAGGAAATTCTGATGAAAAGGCTGCTCAGCTTTACAAATAATATGCAATCCTCTGATAATTTCAATTCCATAGCCTTACTTAATGATTTATATTGTCAAGTGTTGTCTGAAGCCTTTGAAGGATGTGAAGAAAGCCTCATTCCTGATCGCTTGGAAATTCTGCACACTATTCTTTGTGCAGAAGAGCGTATATCAATTTTGATGGCTGCAGAACTTCATTCTAATACTCAAAGTGTAGATGATATAAAGAAAATGGCTGATTACTTTGTCAAAAAGCTACAATCTGTCCTCTATGTCCAAAATGGTCAAGTTTTTTGGTATCATGCTTCATTTCATGACTTTATAATGGATTCAATGCAGTCCTCTAAAGTGCCTTTGAAATTATTCAAAGATTTAGATACTGTTAAGGATTTTTCTTGTAATGCAGCATCTCATCATACACTTCTCACTCTTCAATGCTTCAATATTATGCAGAACCATCTTCACTTTAACATGTGCAATTTACCATCATCATTTCTTCTAGACTCTCAAGTACTCAATTTTAAAACTCTTGTCAAACAAAAAATCTCAAATGTTGTTCAGTATGCCTGTCAGCATTGGACGGAACATCTTGTCAAGACTAACAGGTCTAGAGATTTTCAGTTTCATATAGAAAGATTCCTTGATATCCAAGTATTGTTTTGGATAGAAGTTATGAATCTACTAGGAAAATCAAGGAATTGTTCCATCATGCTTCAACAAGTAGATAGAATCATGGATAAGGTAAAGATATAGAATATGACATGAGACTATAACTAATGTAAATAAAACAGAATAGTGAAAGTGATTCAGACCTCATGCAAAAGATTATAAAAATAACTAATTTTGCTGCTTATTTTGCTCAGAGCCCAGCAGCTTTATCAACACCACATTTATACATCTCAGCTTTGGCAACATGGCAACAAGAGCATGCATTATTGCAGGGGTGGAAAAGAAGATTTCATAGAATTCCATCTGTTACAGGTAATCAAAGGATTACATTGTCCAAGATCAATATATGGAACAAAAGCATAGTGGATTGTATTGCATTTTCACCTGATGGAAAATACATTGTTTGTGGTTCATATGACAAGTTTGTCAAGTTATGGGATGCCTCCAGTGGTGCTCAGCTGCAAGAGTTGAATGGTCACAGTGGTTGGGTCACATCTGTTGCATTTTCACCTGATGGCAAATCCATTGTTTCTGGCTCATATGACAAGTCTGTCAGGGTATGGGATGCCTCCAGTGGTGCTCAGCTGCAAGACTTGAATGGTCACACTGATTGGGTCACATCTGTTGCATTTTCACTTGATGGTAAATCCATTGTTTCTGGCTCATATGACAAGTCTGTCAGGGTATGGGATGCCACTAGTGGTGCTCAGCTGCAAAAGTTGAAAGGTCACAGTGATTGGGTCACATCTGTTGCATTTTCACCTGATGGCAGATCTATTGCTTCTGGCTCATATGATAGGTCTATCAGGGTATGGGATGCTACCAGTGGTGCTCAGCTGCATAACTTGAATGGCCACAGTGATTGGGTCACATGTGTTGCATTTTCACCTGATGGCAAATCCATTGCTTCTGGCTCATATGACAAGTCTGTCAGGGTATGGGATGCCTCTAGTGGTGCTCAGCTGAAACGGTTGAATAGTAACAGTAATCAGGTTACATCTGTTACATTTTCACCTGATAGCAAATCCATTGTTTCTGGTTCATATGACAAGTCTATTAGGGTATGGAATGCCTTCAGTGGTGCTCAGCTGCAAGAATTGAATGGTCACAGTAATCAGGTTACATCTGTTGCATTTTCACCTGATGGCAAATTCATTGTCTCTGGCTCATATGACAACTCTATTAGGGTATGGGATGCCACTAGTGGTGCTCAGCTGCAAAAGTTGAAAGGTCACAGTGATTGGGTCACATCTGTTGCATTTTCACCTGATGGCAGATCTATTGCTTCTGGCTCATATGATAGGTCTATCAGGGTATGGGATGCTACCAGTGGTGCTCAGCTGCATAACTTGAATGGCCACAGTGATTGGGTCACATGTGTTGCATTTTCACCTGATGGCAAATCCATTGCTTCTGGCTCATATGACAACTATATTAAGGTATGGGATGCCACAAGTGGTGCTCAGCTGCAATGGTTGAATAGTCACAGTAATCAGGTTACATCTGTTGCATTTTCACCTGATAGCAAATCCATTGTTTCTGGTTCATATGACACCTCTGTCAGGGTATGGGATGCCTCCAGTGGTGCTCAGCTGCAAGAGTTGAAAGGTCACAGTGGTTGGGTCACATCTGTTGCATTTTCACCTGATGGCAAATCCATTGTTTCTGGTTCATATGACAAGTCTATTAGGGTATGGGATGCCTCCAGTGGTGCTCAGCTGCAAGACTTGGATGGTCATAGTGATTGGGTCACATCTGTTGCATTTTCACCTGATAGCAAATCCATTGTCTCTGGCTCATATGACAACTCTATTAGAGTATGGGATGCCACTAGTGGTGCTCAGCTGCAAGACTTGAATGGTCACAGTAATCAGGTTACATCTGTTGCATTTTCACCTGATGGCAAATCCATTGTTTCTGGCTTATATGATATGTCTGTCAAGGTAAGGAATGCCACTAGTGGTACTCAGCTGCAAGACTTGAATGGTCACAGTGATTGGGTCACATCTGTTGCATTTTCACCTGATGGCAAATCCATTGCTTCTGGTTCATATGACAAGTCTATTAGGGTATGGGATGCCTCCAGTGGTGCTCAGCTGCAACGGTTAAGAGGTCACAGTAATCAGGTCACATCTGTTGCATTTTCACCTGATGGCAAATCTATTGTCTCTGGCTCATATGACAACTCTATTAGGGTATGGGATGCCACTAGTGGTGCTCAGCTGCAAGAATTGAATGGTCACAGTGATTGGGTCACATCTGTTGCATTTTCACCTGATAGCAAATCCATTGTCTCTGGCTCATATGACAACTCTATTAGAGTATGGGATGCCACTAGTGGTGCTCAGCTGCAAGACTTGAATGGTCACAGTGATCGGGTCACATCTGTTGCATTTTCATCTGATGGAAAATCCATTGTTTCTGGCTCATACAATAAATTTCTGAAAGCACAATATGCCTCTAATAGTGATCAGCTCAATGTGCATAACATATGGTCTATCAATAATGGATGGATTGTGTTACTTCCTACTCACAATTATTTGATGTGGGTCCCCGGTCATATCTACAATTCAATGTACCACCCATTGAATACTCTGATCATCTCATCTAAAAACTCTTTTCATTTAACTTTCCCTTCATCCGTATTTGGAATGGAATGGACCCAGTGCTATAATCAATGTGCCATATAATTAAATAGAGGATTATCTTTAGTGTATGCACAATACATTGACTGGCTTAACTCATTAGGGATATCAATCATGTACATATTTACTTTGTCATACATACTCTAAAAATAGAACTTTCTTATTAGGACTCAAGCATCAATTGAGGTTAAAAAAGCAGTTTTAGAATACCTGAGGATGATTAAACTTAATTAATGCTCAACAGTTGTATGAAGAACTCAGAAATGATAGTAATTTAGGAGTAATGTATAGAGGTATAGTACAGTTATATAAGCTAGTAGAAAGCAATCAAAAAAGAACAACAATTCTGAAGATGTAGGTTGATGATACCTGAAAGTTGCTAGGTGCTACACAGTGGCATAAGTCCTCTAGATAGAGTGCCTAAGTCCAGTAGCATTAGGTAGTTGCTACAGAGTGAGAATCCTAAGCAGAGTTCCAGTTATTTATAGTGTAAGTGAGTGAGATTGAGAAAAATAGAGTTTGCATAGTGACTCTAAGCTAAAGGTTATCAGGTTCCACTGACCATGGGGGCTCAGACCACTGGGCAATTCCTCACATGGCACATGTGAGGTCTATGTGCATGGTTGATGATATAAAGTGCAGGGCATACAGGACCAAGGGATGGGGGCTGATATGAATACAGAAGGGGTGTGTCAGGTTTCATTGACTGTGGAGGCTTCTTTCCTAAGCAAGACTTTATGGGGCAGACTTGAGGTGGCTACAAATGTCAAGTCCTACATGAGGACAAAGTCCAGGGTTAAGTCCAGGGGTTTGTGTGGTGGGTTTGACTTAGGGGGTTGGGGGGGGAGTAGTCTCAGGCTGTTGAGACAAGTCCAGAGTTGTGCAAGGTGCTCCAGGATATGGGGCATTAGTCTAGGACAAGGGAGGCACATCCAGGCTTGATCCAGGGTAGGCAAGGCAAGACAAGGATGAGACAAGCTTGGGGAGAAAGAAGAGAAGAAAAAGCAAATGAGACAAGATGAAGTGAAAATGAGTCAAAGGTGTCAGGTTCTGCTGACCATGGGGGCTCAGACCACTGGGCAAATCCTTACTTGGCATGCACAAAGTCTACATACACAACTAAAGGGGCAGGCGTGGTGTACAACCTGGGACTGAGGAGGCGAGGATGAGTGTGGAGGGACTGAGACTGGTCCAAGGGGCTGTCAAGGGAGCTCCGGGGCTTGGGATAAGTCCTGGGAGTGAGTGTGGAGGCAGGTTGGGGTTCAGGCGTAGGACTTGCTAAGTTCCAGGGCTGGGAAAAGAGGGGGAGTGGCAAAAGAGTTGGGACTGGAAGGCAAGAGATGAAAAAGAGGAGAAAGAAAGAGAGAGACAGGAGAGAAACTTAGAAAGAGGGCCGGAGATGGGAAACAAGTAGATTTGAACGAGAACCAGATGAGTAGTACAAGAGTAGAGAGAGGAATGAGTCGAGTACAAGAAGGTAAGGAGATAAGGATGAGATTTGAGGAGTTGATTAAAATAGTAAACAAGACAAGCTAGAGACCGGGAAGTAGGTAATATCAGCACTACCATACCATATGCTACATTACAACTTATATACAAGAGAGCAGGCATGCTCTGGGGCTCTGGCCCAGGCTCTATGGTGAGTCACAGTGCAGGGGTTCTTGCTGGAGCCCGGACTTTGTGCAAGGCGCAGTACGGGGGTACTGTGGCTCTTGCTGAAGCCCCGGGACCATGCAAGGACACTGCGGATGTCAGCGTTGGTTGAGTGGTGTAAAGAAAGCTCACAAAGGAGGATCTTGCTTTGGGAGCACAGGAGGTATGGACATTGCGGGGAGGCGAGGAGTTAACCAAAGAGGAGGTGCAGGGCACGGGGTTTGGGCTGGGGCAATGCATTGATGCATGAGTTGTGATGGTTACCCGATTTGGAAGGGAGGGCACTGGTGGTTGCTGGTGATGGGCTGGGGATCTCCAGGGTCATGGGGTTTGCTGGTGATGGGCTGGGGATTGCTGGAGTCAGTACTGATGGTAGCGTTAATGGCTGGGGATTGCTGGAGCAAGCGCTGATGGTGGCATGGGTGTCCAGGGTTTGCTGAGGTCGGCACTGATGTGGTGTACGTGGGCAGTGATGGTGTTGATGGCCACTGGGGAGGACCGGTCCAGGCCTGGGGTTTGTGGAGCTGAACCTGTGAGGTTGAGGGTACCAGGGCTGGGGCTGGGTACTGGCGGTGGTGGCAGATTGTGACAAAAGGGATCAAATGGGAAATGACAAGAGGAAAGACTCAGGAGAAATGATACAAGTTATGGAGGTAGACAAGAGAACTGAGACAAGATATGGAAGAGTATGAGGCAAACGAGATTCAGACACGTTATTGCAATATCAACACTACCAGTACATGTTGACTATCTATGCTTTAAGTGTACAGTGGGGCAGGCTCCGGGAGGGTGGGATCAGCAGTGTCTATTGTCAGGTGTAGGGCATGATTGCTGGAGTGATTGCTGGGTGATGTGGAATGACTGGGAAAGGATAACAAGATGGATTGATCTAGACAAGATGAGTGCAGAGGGAGAAGTAACTGTGGGAAAGGAGTTGAGTATAGGTCAATGAATATATTTAGTGAGGACAAGTCAAGATAACTGGAAATCAGAGATGTGGATGGAAAGTAAGGGAAATAGGCAATATCAACTCTACCCTACTGAGTGTCTACTGGGGGCTTATATACTGACTATATGCAGGGTGGCCCAGGGAACCTAGTAAGGAAAGGGAGCACCATGGGCGTTGGATAAGGGTGGTTGCCATACTGCTGCTTTGAGCTAGTAGTGCCACGTGGTGGAACATGGTGTTATGCCAGTCTCAAATCTGAGACCAACAAAGGAGGCAATAATAAGTCCAATATACCCATAAAAAACGCCAAAAACTGTGAGTGTAAGAATGTCAAAAACTGTAGACAAAAAAGGGACTTACCTCAGCTGGGACACCAAAAAACCTAAGCACGAAGAAAAAGATACCGCCAGCAAAGCCATAGTGAAGAGGAAAGCCAGCTGTCACTGCATCAGTCAGTGGTGATAGCCAACAGAAGTGGCAGTGCTGAAGGTTTGATCCAATGATCCCGGATCATGATTTGGGATCATGAAATCAAACCTTCATACAAAAATAATAATCCAAAGATTGATGCAATGATCTTGGATCACAATCCAAGATCAAAACATCAAACCTTCATAATATCACACCCTCCACAACTAACCAACACAATGGTTATTCTCAACCTCCTCCCTCCTCGACCACGCTAGTGCGCCCACAACCCCACAACCAACCATGAAGGAGGCACGGAACAAGAAGAAAGAGGGGAGCGGCCAGAAGAGGGCCGGAGGAAGGGAGTTTAGCCAGGAAAGGCTGAATTGTTCCTTCAGCAGAGGCCTGGACAACACCAAGGCTGCGTTGGTGCCTCAGGTACACGTATAAAGCAGCGGTATCACGCTAAATACGCTTGGTCTGTGCACATTGACAGAGGATATAAAAGGAGGAAGGATTTGGGGGAGCAGGGCAAGCAAATACTTGCCATGGCTCAGAGTCCCCAGGGAGCAGACATCTTAGGCTTAGGGAGCTCATATTTAGTCTTCCAGGTTTTTTTGAATCATATCATTTTGAGCCCAATTTTTGAGTGACTTTCACAAGTTGTTTGAATTTAAATCAATAAATTTATTATGACTATAACCAACTAAAGTGTGCGTGATGTGTGTCCTGAGCCCCACAAACTTGTGACTTAGAAAGTGATTGGATCAGATAATCTAATCTAATCTCCGGTTCTTACCAGTACATTTCACAACAATGGTGAGACAGGGAGCAGGGAGTGATATGTTAGGATGATGTGTGATGTGTGGCAGTTGTGGAATTGGGCTAAGGGAGGATGCCAGGGTTTGCCAAGACCAGTGCTGATGAGTTGGGGCTTGCCAGGGCCAGTGCTAATGGCCTGGGGTTTGCTGGGGCCAGCACTGATGTGGCATGGTAGGGCAGTGATGGGTGTTGATGGCCACTGATGTGGCACTGGTAGCCAGTGATAGGCACCAACGGTCTCAGAAATTGCCAGAGTGGTTGTTGATGGGGCTGAAGGTGTCTGGTCATGTGTGGCCTGGGCCTGGAACTTTGTGGGGTGAGCTTTTGGAGAGTCATGGAGTCCCAGGGCCAGGGTTTCATACCAGCGGTGGTGGTGGATCATGACATCACCCCCCCTTCAGCATCAAAACCCAGGAGATGCATAGTGGCATGGTGGTGTTGCTTCATTGAATTAGAAGTTTGATGGCCATTAAGAAGCCCTATTCTCAATAAAAGAGAAGAGAAAAGAAAAAAAACTTGGTTTTTATGTCATCTCCAGCCCCTTATCCTCTTCTCCTACCCCTCCTCCTTTTGACAAGGGTAATGTCAATGTCTGGGCATTTTATGAGGAGCACCAAGCTGCATATAAATGCCGCTGAGACCTCCATCAAATTTGCAAGATGAGTTGTTGTCATGAGTTGGTTACCTTTGCTTAGTCTTGTGCTTACCTGGGCTTCATGTAGAGGTGCCAATGTTAGTGGTGGGTCTTTCACGCATCTAGGTCATGTTGCCCTGGTAGCCTATTCAGTCCACACCTGTGTTGCTAGCTCACCCTTTGTGGCCTGCTCTTGCTCCTGGGGTGTTTCACTCTGTCTCCAAGGCTTGTTGAGTGGCTCAGGCACTCATGTTGCTAGAGCATTTTGCAGAGGCTTTAGGTCAAGCTCAGGGTTCCCTGACATTGGAGTGGTGCCAGCAGCATGGCCTGGTGAGTTGTATTCTCTAGGTGGGTTCTGTAGTATCTTACCCTTTGTCAGTGTTTGTTTTGTGCTTGCTGGAGGACCTCCTGTAAGTTTGAGGTGCCTGTAGTTGGGGCCCAGTGTGATTCCTTGGTGTGCCTCTCCTGCCAGTCCAAGCATGAGAGGTGCTCTGTGTGACGGTTGTAGTGGGCCTTCTGCATATTGGCTGAGGAGGGATGGTCATTGGAATGGGTCTTGGGCTGGACAGGTGGTGGACACAAGCTGTGGGTTCATTGAGGAGCCATTTGCCATTTGGCTGCAGGTGGGGATCCAGCAAGGGTGAGGGAGACCCAGCCCTGGTCATCAAAGTGGAGCCACCACATGGAAAGCAGAGGCAGTCGGCGGTAGCAAGGGGTAAGCAGCAGGTGTCCCTGTCTCCAGAAGTGGGCCTGAGCAAGAGCCTCCAGGGCAATGCATTGATGGCTGGTTTCTGTCAGGTTCCATTGACTGTGGGGGCTTCTTCCTAAGTGAGACCTTATGAGGTGGACTCAAGGTAGCTATGGTCATGAAGTCCTATGTTAGTACAAGATCTGGAACTGGTTCTGGGGCTAGTGCGGTGAGTTTGGCATTTTAAGGAGTAAAGAGACGTAGTTCTGGGCTGCAAGAGTAAGTCTGGGGTGGGAGAGGAGGCTCTGGGATGCAGGGTGTTTGTCCAGAGTTGAGGAAACAAGTCCGGGCTTAGTCTGGGGAGAACAAGACAAGATAGGAGCGAGGCAAGTTTGAGAGAGAGAGAAGAAGAGGAAGGAAGTGAGATTTAAGATGAGACGGGATAGATCTGAAGGGAAAATGGAGAGGAGACAAGAAGAGACGAGTTATAGAGGAAAGGATCTGGAAGAAATGAAGAGAGTTATGGAAATAGGCAGGGAGACTGAGACAGATACAAGAGTACAAGGTGAAGGAGATTCAGACAAGTCAAATGCAATATCAACACTACTCCTACATGTGGTCTAGCTATGCTTTAAGTACTCTGCTCTGTGGGCGGACTCCAGGAAGGCGGGCTCAGCCTGATTCAGTGTTGGGTGTTGGGCGTGATTGCTGGGGTGATTGCCAGGCAACGCAGGTGATTGTAAGGGCGACCTCTGGAGGTTGCGGCTAAGTCACACAACTGGCAGAGGGGAATCCAAAGGTGTATTAGAGTGGTACTGTACGACAGAAATGTAGCTAATTACCTGGCAGAGGGGAATCCAAAGAGAACAAGTCTAAAGACTCCTCTGCCAGAGTGCGGCGCATCAGGCGCAGGCGCGGAGGC
>JAGGAU010008677.1:0-12344 GCA_017657275.1 Termitomyces sp. T108 | reverse complement strand
TTTTTGGCGGAGGCTGCAGGCGCATTGGGCTGTCATCGGGCAATCTGGCCATATCATCATCATA
This sequence comes from Termitomyces sp. T108, assembly GCA_017657275.1. Classification (NCBI taxonomy): domain Eukaryota; kingdom Fungi; phylum Basidiomycota; class Agaricomycetes; order Agaricales; family Lyophyllaceae; genus Termitomyces; species Termitomyces sp. T108. The sequence continues at coordinate 12,280 of JAGGAU010008677.1, read as the reverse complement.
AGATTGAAATATTTTGCGCGCTCTTTATCTGCTAGATCGAACCGCCTGAGCCCCTTCAATGGCTTCTTTGTGCCAAAATCTTATCGCAGCTCTAAAGGATTGCTTAATGCAGTCTGACTGCGTCACTAAACAAGGCAACCTCCCTTCTGAATGCCTGAACACCATGTTCAGGAACTTCCAGAAGAATGTCAGTCTCTTCGAAAAGCGACATTCGAATGCAAACGGGTGATGGTGGGTAGCATTGTTATCTATTTGAGCCATCTCATCATTTACACTCTTCTGCTTGACATGAGGAAACGCTTTCGAGGAAATATCGTCGGCTCGCAATTCCACCTCAAAGAACAGAAGAGAGGAATGTACATAGCCCATAAATGCGTAAATGCATATTTTTGCACAGACACGGAACCGGCGTCCATTGTTGCGACATGCCGTGGCGCCTTGATCTGAACATTGAATCTGTGTTTTTCCCGTGCTGATTTTTGGATGGGAATGTGCTTTCAAATCCGCGAACTGAGAAGATGGATTTGTAAACTTTCGGGAAGTCACCCATAGTCTCTTCCCTCTAAAATTCCTTCTTAAACCACTCCCATGCCTCAGACAAGAGTCTCTCCAGCGATGTCCACTTCGAACAAGCCTTTCCTGCTTTACACCTGGCCTACTCCTAACGGCTTCCAAGTTTCTGTCTTTCTCGAGGAACTCAAGGCCGTATACCCTGAGCTAGATTACGAGTCAGTCCTGATTTCTATGACCAAACATTGATATCACTATCTCCATCAGTGTTGAGAGGATTGACATTTTGAAGGATATTCAGAAGGTCCCACCATCTGATCGTCATACCAAGAGTATCCGGAAGCTGATATTCACATCCTAATAGCAACCATGGTTTATCAAAATCAACCCGAACGGGTGTATCCCTGCTCTAATCGACCGCCGCCGTAACAACTTTGCCGTTTTTGAGACGGCTGCAATCATGTTGTACTTGGCCCACAACTACGACAAGGATTTCAAACTGTGGTACGATCCTATAAAGAACCCCAATGAGTATAGTGAGATACTCCAATGGACCTTCTTCGCTGTAAGCAGGTCATCTCTACATTTTTCTTTACATATCCACCCGTTAAGTAGCACGGAGGTGTCAGCCCTATGCAACGCCAATGTAGGCCACGTCTTAATAATATTGTTGTGGCACCGTAGTCTAAACCTGACATATAGCAAATCATTTCAACCGCTTTGTCAAAGAGGACATACCCTACGCCAAGAAACGTGTGTTTTTTCATCCGTGATCTTTATGATACAAATCAATATGTTGCAGGTTATCTTGATGAAACGAAACGCTTGTATGGTGTCCTAGAAATTCGTCTTAAAGACCGTGATTGGCTCGCTGGTCCAGGCAGGGGTAAATTGACGATTGCAGACATCAAGACATTCCCTTCGTAAGCTGAAACGCGCAAGGATTTTCTATCTAGGCAGTCATTTATTTTTGTGTGCGTAGGGTCCGTGGCCATGCCTTCACAGGTATTGAGAATCTCGACGAATTTCCAAATGTAAAGGTATGAAATGTTGCATTTCAGGTAGGCCTACGGAGCTTACGTTGGCGTATAGGCATGGCTGGTACGTGCCCTTGCCAGGCCTGCAGTCCAGAAGGGCCTCGAAGTTGGAGAGGCTTAAATGGATATCTGCTCAGTGTTCGGTTATGACTATGTATTTAGTTTCTTTCTTTCTTTTTTTTCTTTTTTTCTTTCTTTTTTTCTTTCTTTCTTTCTTTGTAGTGGTTCTATAGTGAAGCGACGCGTGACATATTAGCCACTACACTTCTCTTAATCTTTGTTCCGTATGACTAGTTTTATCTTATGTACTGACTCAGGCTCGGACACCTCTACGCTCCAGGCTACCGACAACTCGGACTCTGATGGATCGCTGTCCGATTCAGAATCTAGTCGAGCTCCGGTTCCTCTAACGAAGGATCGCCGAGGTCTCGCGGCAATCGTCGCTACCGTCGAAAGAGTAGAAAAGCAGAGGTTGTGGTCCAGGTCACGTCGTGGCAGGAGCCACCCGACTCTGATAAAGCCGACACCACCAGACAAGTCCGGGGGTTAGGCGGATTATCGAACCTTCCAGAAGTATGTTCCAGAGGTATCTTACTCACGGCACCACTTATGTTAAATACGGCTACGTAGAGAAACGCCGTCAGGATATGGTATTGTCAGAGTTCCTGACGGGAAAGGCTTATACGTTTTACGCACGACGTGTCGCTTGCGCCACACAAGTAGAATTTGAAGGAATTCTTCACCGAGCTCTTTGACTACTGTTTTCCGATAGACTATCGTAAACAACAACGTGTCCGGCTAGAAAAGCTAGAACAAGGACACAAGTCGGTGAAGGATTATGTCGCAGATCTAGACAAGCTGTTCACCATAGTGGGGTCAGACAGCCGTCGGGCGCGCATAATCAAGCTATCCAACGGGTTTAAACCCTCTATCCGTAAGGCATTGCTGTGTGCTCACCTGAACCCAGAATGATCAGGCTGGAAGGAGATAGTGCCACAAAGCTGAGTATCAGAAGATGGCTGAGAATGTCGACGTTGTAGAGGCTCAAAGGGGCCTTCAGCCTAAAGGACGCCGGTCCCGACGAGAACGTCAGCAAGATCGTCAGTCTGACCCGTCGGCTCCCCGCAAAGCGCCCAAAATGGAAAAAGTCGTCATATGAGAGAAAGACAAATAATGTGCTGTGAATCTCCTCGGTACGTGTAGGGGACGCTAGTCAGAAAACGGCCCTGCAGGCTGATCGCACCAGGAATAGGCACAAAGACACTGTGGTCGGCCCCAAGAATGTGCTGAGCAAGGAAGAGGAGGCAGAGCTCCACGCTTCTAACAAGTGTTTCCGCTGTAGGGAAGAGGGACATGTTGCACGCAACTACCCTCAAGCCTATTCAACAGCTACCCCATCTAACAAGTCTCCAGGCGTTAGTGCTTACAGTGTCAGCATAGACTTAGAGGAAACCAAGCCCCTCCAGCTGGAGAGCCTGGAAGAGACCCCTGAACTCATGCTAGGCATGGTGGTACTGTGGGATCGGACAACCCATGATTTGGAGGACATCCTGTCTTCAGGACTGCCAAATTTACAGTCGTTTCATCCGACTGTGTGTCCGAGAAGTACCTTTGGAATGAGGCAGTGGAGGACTGTTAGAAAGCAGACCGTAGACTGAGTAGATCACGTAAGTTTAAATCCTCAGTCGATTATACGAGACTGTAATTCACTGTACCTGAGTAGATCACGTAAGTTTAAATCTACTCGGACAGTAAGTATCGGTATGTGGTAAATGTAAAGTTTGGTTACTCACCCTCAGTCGATTATACGAGACTGAGGGTGTAGTCTATCTACGGCGTGTATTTATAGGTATCTGTAACAATGGTAACCGTCAAGGTCTTTTGGCGCGGTGGCCATGTCAAAGCGTCCTGGTGCAGTGGCCATCCAACAAAGGAGTATGTGTGGTGGCACTTACACAATCGTCGTTTGTCCAACACTCCTCCTCACCACCTATACTCCTCCTCACGTTGGAACATGGCGCTATCGCAGGCCCAGACGAGGTCGTAGATATTGGAATGCGGGTTTCGGTAGTGGCTTTGTGAAGATGTCGGCGGTGTTCTCTTTGGAAGGGATCCTGTGTAGGACCAATTCATTGGACTGGATGCGTTCCCGTAGAAAATGGTACTTGATGTCCACATGTTTAACTCGAGTGTGAAGGAGTGGATCTTCTGATAGGGCAATGGCGGAGTCGTTATCACAGAACATGCGAGTCGGCGCAGTAGTGAAGTCGGTTTCAATGTCTTTGAGAAGCGCCCTAAGCCATATGCATTCCTGAGCGCACTCGAATGCCGCCATGTACTCAGCTTCGCATGAGGACGCTGCCACAGTGCGTTGTTTCCTTACTGCCCATGAGATAGCTCCGGACCCTAAGTTCCACACATATCCTCCCACACTGCGTCTAGTGTCTGGGCAGCTCGCCCAATCCGAGTCCGTAAAGCCAGTGAGCTCTGTCATGTCACCCCCTAGATGAAGCTGTAGATGTCGTGTACCTTTGAGGTAGCGGACCAGACGTATGGCAGCGTTCCAGTGCAGAGAAGTATATGAGTCGAGGTATTGAGTGAGTTGTTGGACAGCAAAAGCAATGTCTGGTCGCGTGGAGATGGCGAGGTATAGTAAACAGCCGACGAGTTGTCGGTAAGGAGTTCGCTCGAGGGTCTGGCGCTCCTCCTGAGACAGTGTATTGCGATTGATGCGCCGCAGCTTTGAGTTAGGATCCATTGGTAGTGTGAGGGGGTGGGCGTCCTTCTGACCAAATTGAGTTATGATTTTGTCGATGAGTGCGGTTTGAGATAACTTGACGACGTTGCTCGGGCGGTCCCAGTCTACTGCGATGCCAACTACAAAACGAGGTGTGCCAAGGTCTGATATGGTCCAGGCTTGCCTCATTTGCTCCTTGAAGCGATCATTTTCGGCTTTGCTGCTTGCGATGGAGAGGAAGTCATCGACATGTAGCGCTGCAATGATTGTGCCCTGGTCAGTGGTGCGGAAATAGATGCAAGACTCGCACGGTAGCCGTCTAAAGCCCCAGGACGCCATTTTATCATTCACGGTTTTGTTCCAAATCCGTCCTGCCTGTTTCATGCCATAAAGTCCTTTGACCAGCATCCAGACCCAATCTTCCTTCCCCTTTTCCTCAAATCCTTCCGGCTGTCGCATGTACTGTGTTTCATCATTTGGTAGAACGCCGTATAAGAAGGCAGTCTTGACGTCGATTTGAGTCGCGTCCCAGCCTTTGGAAGCTGCGAGATGCAATAAGATGCGCCATGATTCCATACGTGCCGTTGGTGAAGTGGTTTTTGTGTAGTCACGCCCCTGCACTTGCTCGTATCCCCGGAATACAAGCCTCACCTTGAAACGGACCGTGTTTCCATGCTCATCTCGCTTAATCTTGAATATGGGTCTGCCAGATCTGACCTTCTGTCCTGTAGGGACCTCCGAGCGTGGAATTAGTTTATATACTCCCATTTCATGTAGAGATTTCAGTTCATCCCGATATGCCGCTTCCCATTTCTCGGAGTCACCAGAGTTCTTTGCTTCCTGCCATGTGCGAGGCTCATCACAAGATATTGATTCGCTGTTGGTTTGATCAGCAGCAATGAGTAACTGATCAAGATCATCAGATGACGCAACGTTGGCTAAATCAGGAATAGTCGGGCCTAGGTCCGGTTCCTCGGTTCCTTGATTCCCCACATCTACGTCATTTGTGTCCTGAACTGGATCAACCTCTACGTCGCCTTGCGCTGCAGCCTTGCGAAGAGTTCGGGCTGCTCGTACACGTTCTCCTGCATCAATGGATTCTTGAACCGCCTTTTGTGTCCGGGATGGTGCCCCTTCTGAATCGGCTCTGGCTGTAGGAATCGGGATACGTGTGGATCTGCGTAACTGCTGTTGGGTGGGGGGCTGTTCGTGAGGATTGGATTGCAGTTGGAGGGTTGGCATAGGTGCGGGTGTAAGGTCATCGTCAAGTATGTCTGGCTGAGCTTTGCGATTGACGGTTGTTCCAGGAGTGGGTGGATGATCTTTCGGAGGATTCAGTGCTGGGGGCGATGGCTGGGGGTGGCCGTCATGGCTCTCACAGAATTTTACGTGGTATGTTTCATAGATTTTTCCTGTGCTTCGTTCATAGCATCTGTATGCTTTAGAGTTTAGGCCATACCCGATGAGGATACATTCAATCGATCTGGCATATATCTTTGGGTTGTGTGAGTTCAATATTAACACGAAGGCTTTGCATCCAATTTCCTTCATGTAGGAGTAGTCGGGTCTACGCCCTGTCCAGGCTTCGTGTGGGGTGATTCCTTGAAGGGATTTGGTGAGAGTTCTCTTATGTAGGTGTGAAGCTGTGAGATAAAATTCATCCCACATGTTTGCTGGACATTGCACTGCCAGGCGCATGGATCGGGCCTTGCCCATTAATGTCCTGTGCATGCGTTCGACTCGCCCAATGTGCGCGGATGTGTATGCTGCCCCGAACTGTTGTTCTGACCCCCTGGATCTGAGCCACAGTTCCATCTCATGCCCAGTAAGTTCGCCATCATGTCCTGTGCGATACACACCTAGCCGTCCCTGAATTTCATTTTCTCTCGCGATCTGCCATGATTTGAGATGTTCAAGTGCATCGGCCTTTCGTTTCAGCAGGATGGTCCAGTGCTCACTCGTAAAATCGTCGACAAGATTCATTATATATGAGTAGCCATTACGAGACACTATTGCCTGCGGTCCTGTCAGATCGACCCAAACAATTTCTAGTCTACGCGTTGCCTTCCGCCCCTCCTCCCGCACCTTTGGCACAGCATTTCGAGTCTGCTTGCCAATAATGCATGAGTCACATTTGGGTGGTTTGGAGGGAAACGTAGAGGGCATACCTGGAACTAGTCCAGCTTTTGCCATCTCTATGACGGTCTGGTAATTGGCGTGCCCAAGGCGGCGATGCCAAGTTTCCAGTCCTGCGGCATGTGTGGATGCAAACGCGTGATGTTGGGTGAGTGCGTTGTTGAGTTCTAGGGTGTATAGTCGTTGATTGGGGATGAGGGGGCCTTGGGCTACAAGTGCACGAGTAGATCGGTCTAGGATTTTGACAGTCTTGTCATTGAAGGTGAAGTCTAGACCTGACTGTGAGGCGAGAGAGCTGACAGATACAAGCCGGACGCTGGCGTTGGGGATATAGAGCGCATCCTCAAGAAGAATATCGGCACCTTTTGCTATGTGCAGGCGGATGGTGCCTATACCTATCGCTGCTACTGAGGAGCCTCCTAGACCTTTCACGATGCGAGGCGCAATGGATCGGAGGGTAGAGAAGTCGTTGCGGCATGGAGATATGTGGACTGTTGCACCTGTGTCTACTAGGAATGGGATGTTGCTGATGGATGTGAGTGAGCTATGTTTCTGCTGGGCTACTGGGACAACGTTGGCAATTGGAATGGCTTCGCTGATCTTCGTGGAGTATTTTTCCCAGTCAACATTGGTAGTAGCTTCCTCAATGGCTATGAAGCCCGCATGTTCCCAGTTCTCTGTGCTATGGCTTGGTTCAAATGTCCCAATACTAGCGATTGCTGCTGTCTCGGTAGGCGCAGGAAGCTGTCCTAGCTGTGTTTGATCCACGTACCACAGCTTTCCATCCATCCCAGTCACTGCTACAAATGTTCGATCGGAATTTGCTTGCTTGTTCCCTTTTGAGGCCTTTTGAGCGGCTTGAGCATCTGCGACCGATTTTCCTTGCATCCCTCCGCCCCTTTGGATACAGAAGGGCTTTGTGTGTCCTCTACATGGGCGCTTGAGTGAGAAACAATTTTCGCAACATGCGGAGTTTGGGCCGTGATTGTGCCCAGGTATGTCCGTGTTGCGAGGTTTGCTCCCCCCTTTCGCACTCAGAGCTGTCGCTTGGCCAGACTTGGCCTTTGCGTTGAGTATGTTCTGAGCATTTTCCATGAGGAGGCGAATGGCTGTGGGATCGCAGGGAGTTTGTTCGGTGCTATTGCTAAGGAGTGTGGACACAGAGTTTTGGAGGGACTCAAAGGACGGGTCATTCAGGCTGTTCAACAGCGCAATGCAAGTAAAGAGGTTGGCATCGACTTGTCCAATGTCAAAAGCTCGTTGGACAATATCGACGATGCGGCCAGCAGTGGTAGGCAATGGTTCAGAGAGCGAGCAGTAAGTCGACAGTGCCTCCTGTAAAAGAGCCACCTGTTTAATCGGACCTTCTCTCTGTGCACGAGTCTTCAGGTTAACAAAGCAAAAATTCACTCCCCTGTCCGTGACAAGATCACGGTGTTCCGTGTCGTCGAGCGCAGATTTAATAAACGTGATGGCTAGGCGATCATTCAGCCCCCAGTTGGAGTAGGCGCGAGGCTCTGCCGTGAGGTCAGGCCGGGGTATGATGGTGTCGAAAACGTACGCATAGAGGCCGTTGAGAATTAAGGCATCTTTAAGACTGTCAGTCCACTGAGAGAAGTTGCCATCAGTACGCCTGTACTTCACTCCCTCCCATCGATGACGGATGATTCGTTCGGGGATGGAGGGGTTTGTGGCGTCGGTCGATATTGTGGAGGACATCAGAGAGACAGGAGGGGGATGCAAGAGGAGAGACTCAAGATAAGGACAATAGACAAAGAGGCGGGGTACGCGATGCGACGCGTGATAAGATCAGATAAGATTTCTTTTTCTTGGGCCTGAGGGGGCCCTGAAGGTCTGATTTCAATAGTTCGACAGTATCTAGAGATGTCGTCGAACACTGCCCATAACCTGTTAGAAAGCAGACCGTAGACTGAGTAGATCACGTAAGTTTAAATCCTCAGTCGATTATACGAGACTGTAATTCACTGTACCTGAGTAGATCACGTAAGTTTAAATCTACTCGGACAGTAAGTATCGGTATGTGGTAAATGTAAAGTTTGGTTACTCACCCTCAGTCGATTATACGAGACTGAGGGTGTAGTCTATCTACGGCGTGTATTTATAGGTATCTGTAACAATGGTAACCGTCAAGGTCTTTTGGCGCGGTGGCCATGTCAAAGCGTCCTGGTGCAGTGGCCATCCAACAAAGGAGTATGTGTGGTGGCACTTACACAATCGTCGTTTGTCCAACAAGGACGGGTTGCCAAAAGGACTGCCAACCATGGACCTACACCTGGTAAACGGAATCTGGCATGGACCCCCTGAAAACTTCAGGGAATATGACAGCAGATTCAGCAATGTGGAGGACAGACTGGAGTTCCTCCGCATTCAGAAGGGGCCCTGGCCTTATCTGAATGATGGCCTGTCATGGATGGTGATGCACATGCTCGAAAGCATAGTCCTTTATCCTGGGGATCCCATAAATGCACTACACAAACGGGGACACAGGTTTCTTGTTTACATCATCTTAGAGGATGAGTTGATTGTGATGGATAACATCGATGACACCAACGAATTCTTGGCCAAAGGGGTCACTATGTATCCAGATTTTGAAGGGCTGTGGTATGCCCAACTATGGGTGGAGCATGCAGGGGTGCCACTGGCTCAGGAAGCAGGGTTCCAAGACTGACTCCTCAGAAATCCTTGGGCCTGGAATGCTGAACAAGTACTTGAGTCATATTGCAGCAATAAGGAACACAGTTGGTGGTTTGGAAAAAGATTCTGTGTGGAACAGCCCACAAAGAGGAGCACACACTACAGGGTCAGAGACAAGCTCACTCAGTTCCAGGCAACCATTAGATGGGAGGAATTACAGAACCCTAATCTAGATCTGGGAAATTGGTTGAGCATGTGGCATAGGCATGCAACATCAAGGACACGGTTGGAGAAGGAGGTCCCACCTGGTGGAATGTTCTCTGCGCCTGAAATAAATGTTTGGCCATCATGATCCCAGGGTGGAGGGCAATCACCCACCTGTAAGGAATTTGCAACCAGATCTGGGAACCAGAGGTCAATGGACAACAGATAGATGCAGACACTTACCCTGCTATCCAACAGAACATTGCCCATGCATGTGACATATCCAGACAAGTTCCTAAACCACTAGTGATTGTGGCACAGCTAAATGGTCACCTAGCTTGTGCACTAGTAGACTGAGGCTCTCTTGGAAATTTTATCTCTAGTATGTTGACCCAACAGTTAGGCCTAGGCAAGAAGGGATTAAAGACATCTATACCAGTGCAACTAGCTGTGCAGGGTTCATGACCACACATTAACTACAGCACCACTGCTGAGTTCTAGTACCAAACCATTTGTGAGGAGCAATATTTTAATGTTATCAATCTGTCTGGATATGACCTGATATTGGGGACACCCTGACTGTTCCAACAGATCAGCAGGTTACTTTTGGCTTGAACCCCCCCTGGGTAGTTACAGGAAGTAAGTCAGCTCTGCCAATGAAGAGAGAAGGGGTAATATGACTAGTCTCACATGTGGTCCAAGTGTATGAAGAAAGCCCTGACCAAGTGAGGAGGGAGCTGCTTGAATATGCTAAACCTGTGTGTAAGTCTGCAAGTGAAACACCTCTCAGGTGATGAACATGAGATACTACTGATCAATTCTGATATGGTTTACCCATGGTGGCCCTCATGGTGCCCAGAGGTAATGAGACTTCAGTGGGTGGCAAAGTGTGATGCATACATATGTAGCAGATGATGGTAGAGTGACAAGTTTGGGCAATATGGTACCCATAATGTTGATCCTGGGACCATCAAGGCTGGAGAGACCCCCTGAATGCACACTGTATTTGACTTCTGGGCCTGAAATGCTAACACTGTCAAGTGATCTTCACTTCTGCCAAATATTGACAGCATACTGCACCAGGTGGCAAAAGGGAAGTATTGCTCAATTCTGGATGGGCAGGATGCATACAAACAAATATGTATCATCCTGGAACATGTGAATTGTTGAGCTTTTACTACATCTGACAGGAACACAGTTAGCAATTGTCATGACCTATTGATAAGTACTTGGCTGGGCTGGGCACACTGAAGCTAATTTTAGCAGCCTTATCTGACATCAAAATTATCAGGCACCTTGATTAGATTAGCACTATCAGCAATGGCTGGGTTCCCTGATCAGAAGCCTGGAAACCATGAGAACATCACAAAGCAGTCTTTTGGCAGCTCACTAGCACCAGCTCCACTCTAGTGCCTTTGTCCGATGTCTGGCAACTTCCCCTCCTTGATGGTTTTAGGCCAAAATGGCAGCTCCCCATGCATTTGTCCACTTATGGTCTTTGGTAGCAGGGTCATCCAACTGGTGGACAGATGCCATTAGCAACTTGGACAAATTTTCATGTTTCATCCCTTGCATCATACTTGAAGTTCTTGACATATGCCGCTGGCAACTTCTTTTCCATTCTTAATGTACAAACTATAGTATTTTCACTTGCCTTATATAGTTAGCGACGGCAACCTAGCACCTTATAAATACTGTACTAAATGATAGCACAAGAACAATAGACTCCCACTGCACACATCACGTCTTAGTGAGCTCATCCCTCCAAGTCGCTAAGCACCTCTATTCCCCACAGGCTCTCTAAGGTCGCCAGGTTACTAGCACCTCATAACCACCAGCAGTCTAGCAGTCTCTGCAACATTGCAAGTTAGTGCCTATATTGCCAATGGTACCACCAGGTACATTACTGCCTCCTGTTGCCAGGAGTCTAGTGCCTGCACTTACGGCAGGATTTTGATTTAGTGACTAAATCACTAAGTACTTCCTTACATCCTTTCAAACTTACCCAACTTTTAGCCCCCATGAGTAGCTGGGACCTTGCCTGGGACTCTCACACTTTTCAGCACATGCCCAATGCTACTTCACAGGAGGCACTAAGTGTCAGTAACCTCATATAGTCACTAGCGACTTTTGGGCATCATCACTGTCCTCCTACCACCCTGGGACACACCACTAATCCACCAGTTGCCCTGCCAACCACTACAACAACCCTGCCCACCACACCCATCCCAGCCCTGGGTTTGCCACCCCTCTGACCATGACTTCACAGATCACCTAGCAATCATTGTCCTGCAGATTGCTGAGCCTTGACCCTGAGCTAGCCCATCACTTGGCTCTGTAAGGGCAACCTCTGGAGGTTGCGGTGATAAGTACTTGGCAGGGAAGAGTGCGCTAACACTGGTTCCAGCAGCCTCATTTGGCATCAAGATTGATTATTGGGTAACTTGATTAGATCAGGTGCTATCTTATCAGCAGGAACTTAGGTCCCTGATCAGAAGCCTTGGGACCATCAGGACATCAAGAAGCTGTGCCTTCATCCGATGTCTGGCAACTTCCCCTTCTTGATGGTTTCAGGCCTAGGTGGCAGCTCCCCATGCATTTATCTGTCAGGTTCCGTTGACTGCGGGGGCTTCTTCCTAAGCAAGACCTTATGAGGCGGACTCAAGGTAGCTACAAGCACGAAGTCCTACATGATTATGGGGTCTGGGGTTGGTTCCGGAGCTAGTGGGGGTGAGTCTAACTGCGTGGAGGGTCAGAAGGGCTAGGTCCGGGCTGCGGGGGTGAGTCTGGGGTTGCGCCGGAGTTCCAGGGGTACAAGGCGCGAGTCTGGGGATGCTGGTGTGGGCCCGGGCTTGGTCCAGGGAAGGCAAGGTGAGACTGAGGGCGAGATGAGCCATAAAGGGAAAAAGAGACGAGAAAGAGGAACGAGAATGAGATGAGATTGAACCGGGGAAAGGAAGTCAAGGACGAAAGTGAAGAAACGGGTTGAGAAGGGAAAAGG
>JAGGAU010008676.1:0-12357 GCA_017657275.1 Termitomyces sp. T108 | reverse complement strand
TACAGTACCAAGCTAAATTCACACCAAATTCAAGATCCAAAGTAGACTAATATAATTGAACTAATATCCAAGAGGATAGGATATAGAGTTGTCATGATCTCTGGAAAAACTGCATTTTGCAACTCTCTATCATTTTGCACACCACTACATGACTGGTTATGGGCCATCATGGATCACTGATGGCATCCATGGCTGACACTAACTAATGACCAAGATCAACCCATTGACAGGGCCATGAGGTGATTTATTTAGGTTGGCAGTAACTGATCTGATTGATTGATGGAAGCCACATAGTATTCAGTCTTAGTTTTCATTTCCTACTGCCTCATCATTTTGATATGACTCTTACCAACTGTAGATAATAAAGAGTGATGAACTACTGGACAAGAAGCTTAGTAACTCAGAGAAGTTTAGCATGTGCTTCTGGACTGTGGGGGAATCTCCTTTGTTGGTTCTCTGGCTAAAAACACAATATAGTCTGGTATTTATAAAGTGGTAGTTCACCACTCTACATTATCTACAGTTTAAAATCAAAATGATGAGGCAGTAAGGAAATGAAAAAGAAGATTTAGTACTATGTGGCTCTCATCAATCCACTTTGGCCAACCTAAATATCAAAATAGCTCTTCTCCATGGCACCATCAATGGATCTATCTCAGTAATGAGTTAGTGTTGGTAAACAGTCACTTACAGTGAATTCTAGAATTTGATGCTATTGATGACCTGTGATGGACTGTAATTGGTAGTTTCAGCTGTCTATAATGTGGGCCACATGTAATCAAGTGATTTCCCTTAGCTTCCTTAGTCACTGCAAGTTTCATGGCCTATCAAGTGAGGAGTCAAATAATGTTTTTCCACAGTTGGCAAGTGACAGAATCCATAAGTACCCATGTGCAACCTGCATCCTCTTAGTTGCTAAAATATATTGCTACAGCCCTAAGTCTAGCTAGAGGCTCATCATCTCCTGTCAACTGAAAAATTGTCTGTCCTCAATCAACCCTTGCTGTCATGTGCCAGGTCTGTGCACTGTGTGCATTCCAAATCATATAAATTGCCCAGCAGTCATACTTGGACTTCATTGCAATCCCTTGTGAGCAAGCAACCTTGATTTAGCCCTTTTTCATGTCCTCTTTTACTACTACCAACACTTGTCTCTGCACTACAAATTTTGTTGCTAAGGCAACTCTGTTCTCAGCATGTCATGCTAACAAGGAGGTGGAGGCTCTTGTGACATAGTAGTTGGGAAAATGAGGTTGTATAAACAGTGGCTAGCACTTCAGTCAGCAGAGGTGGTGTGGGAGCAGGAGGAGGAACTTTGGGCTTAGTGCTTGGTATAGTACAAGCAGCATTTGGGTGAGAGTTGGCTAGCTCCCTTTGAGGCCTTATTTATAAGTCTTTTCCTTTTTCCTTTAGCACCTACCCATAGTCATAATACTAATAACTTAGCAACCAGCACCCACTTCTTCCACTTTGGATCAGGAGCTTGCCATCATTTTTAGGTGAGGAAGGACCAATGGTGGTAAGTAGAACCCTCACCAAAGGTAAGTTGCTAATTTCCTCTTTTAGTTATGGATTAAACTTTCTCACAATAGCAAGAGTGTCTTTGTTAGCTGCTGGCCAAAATGGATTTGGTGTGGCAGCAGGCATTTTGAGAGGAGGTTGGTCAACAGGAGGTAGCAGTAAGGTGGCAGGATGAGTTGTTGGTTGAGAGGAAGGCAGTATTTGCAGAGTAGAGGGCAGAGGTGAGGGCAGCAAGAGGCAAGAACAAGGGTCAGCAGAAGGAGAAGATCAGGGAGGCTAAGGGGACTGATAGGGCTGGAAATCAGGCCCCTGAGGAAGCAGAAGCTGCTGAGGGGGTGGTAGAGTCCAGAGCCTTGGAGACTCCCTGTCAGGGGACTCCTCATTTCCTCCCTTTCTTGCTCTTATTCCTTCATTCTCCCTTTATTCATTTCCTTATTTCTTCTGTCATTCTTTTATTTTACTGCTCTTATTCCTTCAACACTATTTATTGGTACTACTTTCAGCCTTTGAGGTGCTCTAGATCTTCAGCTATTATTCAGATAAGTGTGGCTCTTCAGCACCACATACAAGCCACTTATATAAGCTGGAATTGGTTGTATTGTCCTGTGCAGCTGTTTCCCATGCCTCTAAAGCCTCAGAAGCATCCATCCTGGCATAGGGAATCCCTAGACTTGTTCTCTTTAGATCTCCCTCTGCCAGGTGAGTAGTTATCATAATATTGTTGATATATACTCTAATATGCTTTGGATCTTCTTCTGCCAGCTGTGTGACTGAGCCAAAGTCTCCAGAGGTTGCCCTTATAGCAAAACAAGTATCTACATTTTGGTTCAGGAGCTCTCTTTTGCTTGCTTGGATCCTCTCTTGCATCTTTAGGTCTCTCCCCTGCTGGATTGCCCCCCTGCCCCTCCGTTGTTTCTATGACTCAGCCAGCCCCCCCCAGGTGCCCCCTTGGATGCTTCTGCCCTCCAGGATGAGGCTTGGAATTGCTTGCCTGCTTTTGAGACTCAAGTGCAGACCACTCAAGCTTTTTTCACCCTTCACACCACCGAACTTGCTGAATTGCATCAAGCCACAGACACTATTGCCCATTCTCTTCAGGCCCTCCTACAGCAGCTCCCTCTCACTTCTATCCCTCTCCAGTTGCCTCCAGCTAGGGCTGACACACCTCCAGTCCCTCGCTTTCAGGCCTCTCCTTCTATTCATGCAAATATTCTTTGTCCTGCACTCTCTAATGCATTCAATGGTGACCAAGCTACAGGCAAGCAATTCCTGTAGTCTTGTATCACTTATATTCAGCTGAGCAGTGAGGCCTTCCCCTCTGGCACTCTCAAGATTGCCTGAGTTCTTTTCTATATGAAATCTGAGTGAATCTCCACATTTGCACTCTGAGTTTTTTGATGCTCTGGAGGAGTTGAGAGTTTTGGGAGTTGGGCTCAGTTTGAGAAGGAGCTTAGGGCTGAATTTTTTTTCCCTGGGATCCTGCCAAGGTGGCAGCACTCACTCTTTGGAATCTTCATTGATATAGACAGGAAAAGCAGACCTTATATAAGTACATTGACTCTTTTAGAGCTCTTGCTGAACAGGCCTGCTATCTGGATGGTCTCTAGCTTTGCCTCATCTTCCAAGAGGGCCTCCACTCCTCTCTTATGGATCAGATTGACAGCATGGCTGAAGGATGACCAAACAACACATATATTGAGTCCTGGTAACAGGTAGCACATGACCAGTCATGTCAGGTTCTGCTGACCACAGGGGCTCAGGCTACTGTGCGATTTCTTATGTGGCAGACGCAAGGTCTACTTGCAAGCAGTGTTGCTCAAGCGTGGGGTGCTTGAACCAGGATCAGGGGCTGGGTATGTATGGGGAAGTAGTAATAGCCACTATGGGGCTGAAAAGGGAACTCCAGGGTTAGGGAGCAGGCTCTGGGGGTCTGGGAAAGGGCTCCAGGAGGTAAGGATGAGTTTTGGGGCTGAGGACGAGTCCTGGGGGTCAGCTCCAGGGTTGGGCTTGGGGAGAGAAGGGAGGGAGTTCATAAATTAGGCTAGGCAGGGCCTAATGGAGAGATAGAGAAAGAGGGAAAAAGAGGAAGATGAACAGAGATCAGGAAAAAGGGACAGACTTAGAGGCAGGAACTGAGAGAAGGGAAAGGAATAGATTGCAAGACAACAGGAAAGGGAAGTAGAGATAATAGAGAGAACTGAGTATGAGATGAATAGTGAACCAGAGATGAGATGAGTCGATGAGACGGTGGAAAGAGACGTTGAGGAGATGAGACAGACAAGTACTAAATGTAGGCAATATCAACACTACTCTACCGAATGCTCATGGGGACTTTATATACTGGCTACAGGTTTAAGGATTGGCCCAGGGGACATAGGAAGCTGTGGAGGTCACTGTAGGTGTCAGGTAGTGTGCAGTGGCTACACTGCTGTTTTGAAGGTCATGGTGGCACTGCATGGGGGAGACATGGCACCATGGGGGTGCAGCAAGGCAGAACACAGGACTTAGAATGATGTGTGGTGATGTGCAGTGATGTGTTGCCTCTCATCAATGTTTGTCTCTTCCCCTTCTTTGCCATTGTTGTGGAAAGCCTGATCACTTCACTTGATATCTTCATCAGAGGTTAGAAGTGTGTTATCTCTCAGCCTTAGAGCAGGAAAAGCTCCTTGTCCATCTTCATGCTGCTTGGAACACCCAAGGAAACCCTTTCCCAGATGTGCAGACTGTAACAGAACCTTTGGATAAGTCCTTAGAGTCTACAGAGGCTGTACCAGAATCTTTGGAGGAGTCCTTAGATTCTGCAAGCGAGAGTTTTTAGTTAAGCAACAGATGAGTTGTATGCCTCTGCTGCCTAGTGCTAATCAGTTTTCATGTCTATCAGTTGAATCTTCCAATATATTGCTCTCTGTTAATGACACTCTGGCTAAAACTGTCATGACTCACTCCTGGAGCACCCTCTACCATCTTGGGACAACACCACCAACCTCCAACTGCCTTGCCAACCGCCACCACAATGCCACACCAAGCACCACTACAATGCCCTGGGTTTGCCACCCCCTTGACCCTGACACCTGTTATGACCTGCCACCACCGCTAGCACTCTGCCAACTACTGCCAGTAACCAGCCCCAGCCCTGGCATCCCCAGGCTCACCAGACCAGCTCCACAAAGCCCTGGGCCTGGACCAGCACCAGCAACATGATTAGTGGCCATCAGTGACCATTACCACCTGCCCACACCACATCAGCACTGGCCCCAGCAATCCCCAGCTGCCAACGCCACCATCAGCACTGGTTCTGGCAATCTCAGCTGCCAACACCACCATCAGTGCTAACCCCAGCAATTCCTGGCCCATCACTGCCCATCAACACCACATCAGTCTTGATCCCAGGAAATCCTGACACCCTCCCCATCCCAATTAGGCAGCCATCATGCATCTTGCATCAATGCATCACTCTGGCCTGAACCCTGCACCCACATCTCCTCCTTGGTTGACTTCTCACCTCTCCACACATTTCATGGTTCCTGTGCTCCCAAAGCAAGACCACTCCTTTGTAAGTTTTCTTTATGCCACTCATCTAGCACAGACACCCACAGCATCTTTGCATGAATCCCTGGGCTTCAGCAAGAGCCTCAGTACCCTTGTATGGCCCTTGCACAAACCTCAGGCTCTAGCAAGAACCCCTGCACTGTGACTCACCATGGAGCCTGGACCTGAGCCCTGGAGCCTACCCGCCCCTAGTATATAAGTTGTAGCATAACGTCTGGTATAGTAGTGTTGATATTGCCCATCTTTCCCAGTTTCTAGTCCAGCTCTTGTAATCTTACTATCTCCATTGACTTTACTCATCTCATTTCTATTCCTTGTCTATCTTGTACTCAACTCATCTTATTCCTCTTCTCTCATATTACTCATCTTGTTCTTGACTCAATCTATCTGTTTTCCTCTCCCAGTCTTCCTCTCCAAGTCTCTGTCTCTGTCTCTGTCTCTGTCTCTGTCTCTGTCTTCCTCTCTTCCTCTCTCCCTCTCTGTCTTCCTTCTTCTCTAAGTCTCCAATTTCCCTTGGTTGTATCTCCACCCTTCTTCTCTTGACTTCAGCCCCAGGACTTAATGAGTCCTGTGTCTGACCCCTGGCCTGCCAGCACTCACTCCCTAGGACCTACTCTCAGCCCTGGAGCTTGTTCCTGCTAAAGCTGAATGCCTGCTGAAGCTGAACCACAGCCAGAATCCCCTCCCCAGGCCTCACCCTCTGCAAATGACAATGCCTCTGATCACACCCTTTCTTACATGGACAAGCCCAAAAACCCTGGTGAAGGAATGGCCCCACCTAGCAAAATTCCTGCCCCAGAGCCCCAGCAAGACCACCCCCACACTTTGACCTGCGCCAACCCCATGGGAACACACCACCCCCCTGGGACTTCCGTAGCAACAACAATCAGCTTCCCTCTTGCCTACCTGCAAGACCAGCCCCTCCATGACCCTCCTTTCCCCAGAGACCACCACAACCCTTCATGCCTCCAGGACCCCCACCAGACCACCCTCTCATTGGCAATATGAGACCATCACTCCCAGGAGGCCTGCCCCCCCCCTTGTTAGGCCCCAGGGCCACCTCCTGGGGACAACAGAGCACCTCCTGGTGGTGAACCCCCCAATGGTGGCCCACCTGGCAGCTGGGGCCCAGCAATAGATGCTTTCCCTCCTCAGCACAGCAGGGGAAATCATTATTATTATTACTACAATGCAGCACCCCCACCCCATGCCCAGAACCTCCAAGACGATGTCTGTGATGCATTGGCCCATGAAGGTAAACTCGACATACAGAAACTGGAGCCCTTCCACAGACACAACCCCTGAAAAAGCAGAGTTTTCTTGACACATTGTCTTACAATGTTCATCCCTTACTTTCGAACTTGAGAGCTCACATGTTGCCTTTGCCACCTCATACTTACAGGGCATCACCTTTGATCACTACATGGCGCTGCTCTGGTTTGACCCCCACAGCCTGGTACTCTCAAACTGGCAGGCGTTTGCCCAGGAGTTCTCCAGTAAGTTTGGAGTATTTGACACTGTTGCAGCAGCTGAGAAGAACCTGTTCAACCTCTGGATACACAATGATGAGCAGTTCATGACCTTTATTGTCAGGTTTGAAAAGGAAGCCTATGAGACCAGTTGGAACTACAACACCCTCCACTTCACCCTTTGCCATGCCCTACCTCAACACATCAAGGATGTCCTCCACCTCACCTCCAAGCATTCCAACTACAAATAAGGTCCTCATCACTCAGATTGACCAGTGGTACTGGGAGGACCACAGCGAGTATGTGGCACCCTAGACCTTCTGGAATCCCCCTGGAAACTCCCATTGGCAGGCCAGAGCCGCTGCTGGCAATTGTGCTCCCAGTGCAGCACCTCCACCCAACCCCAGCGCATGACCACCCCCCAGGTGAGAACCTGTAACCCCCAGGGCCTCAACCACCAACCCAGCTCAACGCCGCTGACACCCACAACCTGCAAAATACTAATCACCCCAGCAACAATGCACTTTAAAACCTCCCCAACACCTTGGATCTTGAGGATGATGAGGAGGCCTTGTGTGCCAATAGGTTCAAGGGCAAGCCTTGAATCGACATACTGGAGGATGTGCAGGAGTGCTGGTGGTGTGAAGGGGCATGCATTCTGTGTGGTGAGCAAGGCCATTTTATCAATGAGTGCCCTAAATGCCAGGCTATGGGATGAGCCATTTGGACCATCGATGGCAAGGACTGTGAATTCCAGTTTATGGAAAACGACTCAGCAGTTTAGGTACTGAAGACACACTAAATTGCAGACCAGAACTTGACATCTTCTCCACCCTGGTTACACATGTTACACATCTTAATGCAACGGCTCTATTCTCAGACACCTCTATGGCTCTCCTCCCCTCCCAATCCTCTCAAACCCTGCTCCTCTGCACCACCTTCCCCTCCTCTGCTGCCCCAGTTAACACCTTGGTCAACAGCGGCATGACCAACAATTTTATTGACAAATCTCTGGTCACCCCCGTGGTTGTTTCCCAGAGATTACCCATCTCCATCCACCTCAAATTGTTTGATGGTAGCACCACCTCCACTGGCAACATCATGCACTATGTGCAGGTCTCCCTTGTCTTCACCAATGGCCAACAACAAGAAGTCCAGCTACTTGTCACCCACCTGCATGTATCTGCCCCAATTATCCTGGGCCTCCCTTGGCTGTGCACCACCAATCTCCACGTTGACTGGTGGCACCTCATCCTCCACTTTGAACGGAGCACCTCCAACAGCCCAGAGCCTGTACCCTTTGATGTCTCCCCCCTAGATGAGGCCAACTACTCCTGCACCCCCCAGCAACTTTGTTTGAAGTCTGCCCAGTCTGCCTGGTTGTTTGTCATTGATGCCCAACTCAGTGACTCACCACAAGTCTTTCCTGCCCTCATTGACAGCAGGGCCACCGGCCTGTTTGTCAGCAATCAGCTTGACCTTGATCATGAACCTCTTGAGAAACTGTTGGAACTACAACTCTTTAACAGTAAATCCACTACTGCCAGACCCATAACTAAATTGCATTCTGGTTGTCTTACCCTCGACAATGGTCTACAATTCCCAGTTTGCCTCCTGGTTATGCAGCTCCCAGAGTACACCTCCATCATGTTAGGACTACCCTGGCTACGCAATGTCAACCCTGACATCAACTGGAAGGACCTCACAATGACGTTTCCTGGTCATGACAGCCACCTCACCGCTGTTTGTCTCCACCTCCAAGACGTCAATGACCCCGGCAAGACTAAGACCCCTGGAGCCCTGGTGACACCCCCAAACAACAAAGAAGACTCCTCCCCCCCTTGAAAACCCCTGAATGCAACTCCAGTGTTCCCTCCCAACATTCCCCGCAACAAGTATAAGGGCCTCCACTACCCTATTCAACAGCTCCAGACAGCCCTGGACCTTGACAATACTACTCCCCCCAACAACCCCCTTGATTCTGACACCCTCAACATCCAGATCATTGACACCACCCCCTTCGCTCACATCCTTCTAGATGGTGTTCCTGCCTTCCAGCTGCAAATCACCCCGGCACTCCTAGAAGAATGCCTGGGCACTGATGCCACCATTCCTGAGCCAAAAACAAAGGAACATATCCTATGCAAAGTATTTCCCTCAGAATACCATGAATTTGGTGACATATTCTTCAAAGGAAGCACTAAGGAGCTCCCCCTACACTGGTCATACAATCACAAGATTGATCTTGAGGAAAGTACCGCACTCCTGTTTAGCAAGATCTACAACATGTCAGAAGTCAAACTCCATGCCTTCAAGGATTATCTCAACAAAATGCTTGAGAAGGGCTTCATTTGACCCTTGATCTCCACCGCCGGGGCCCTGGTCCTGTTTGCCAAGAAAAAGGACGGTTCCCTACATCTTTGCGTTGATTATTGGGGCCTCAACAAAGTCACTAAAAAGAACCAGTACCTTCTTCTTGTTTGCCACGTCCTCAACTGACTCCAGGAATACTACTTGCACGCCAAACTGGAGAAGTGTTCCTTCCACACCACTGAGGTTGAGTATCTTGGCATCATTGTCACCCTGGATGGAGTTCACATGGACTCAGCCAAGGTGGAGGCCATCCTCAATTGGCCCCTACCCCAGAATGTCAAAGAGGTACAGTCCTTCTTGGGGTTTGCTAATTTCTATCACTGGTTCATCAACAACTACTCTGGGATCATGAAACCCTCAACCAGCTCATGAGAAAGAACACCCCCTGGAACTGGGACAGCAAGTGCCAAAGCGTTTTCACATTGCTCAAGGAAGCCTTCACCTCCACCCCTATCCTCTGCCACTACAACCCCGCCCTACCCATTGTACTCAAATGAAACCCCTCCAACTACGCCATCACCAGTATACTCTCTTAAATGGGCCCTGGCAACAAAGAACTCTGGTCAATTGCCTTCTACACCTGGTTGATGATTCCCATGGAGCTCAACTACAACATATACAACAAGGAGCTCCTTGTCATTGTTGAAGCATTCAAGCAATGGCAGGCCTACCTCAAGGGTGCACTCCACTGCATTCAAGTATATTCCAACCATAACAGCTTACAATACTTCACCACCACCAAGCAGCTCAGTCACCGCCAAGCCTGCTGGTCAGAAATTCTCTCTGAGTACAACTTCACCATCCACTACCGCCCTGGTCAACTAGGCGCCAAACCCAATGCTCTCACCCAGAGATCAGACGTGTATCCAAAGAAGTCTTTTGAGGCAGAGAGAAACACGTTCAATCATTGAGTGGTAATCATACCAAAATATCTTCATGCCATGCTGATCTTAAATGAAGAAGGTATCCTCCACCAAATCCATAATGCACCCCAGGACACCTTCTTCACTCAGCACAACCCCCGGGGCAATCCACCTGATGATATGGATGCTCAGCACCCCTTCACACTATTGCCTGATGACCGACTCCTTCTCCAGGATGGACAAATCTATGCCCTGGACCACAAGACCATTCGACTGAATATCCTCTGGCAGGACCACAACCACAAGCTCTGGGGACATCCAGGGATTTGTAAGACCCTTCAACTCATTTCCCAGACTTACTTTTGGCCAGGCATGAAGAAGGACATGGCCCAGTATATCTGGGCCTGCAAATCTTGTCTCCAGGCCAAGGTCCCTCACCATCGCCCCTATGGTCTCCTCAAACCCCTCCCCATTAGTTGCCACCCATGGTCTTCTATATCCATGGACCACATTGTTGAACTCCCTGAATCAGAAGGTTCTGACGCCATCCTTGTTGTCATCTGCCACCTCACCAAACAAGCCATCTTCATCCCCTGCCGCACCACTGACAATGCCCCAGAGTTCTCAAAACTCTTCCTTGAACACGTCTTTTCCAAAATGGACTCCTGGACAACATTGTTTCTGATTGTGGCCCCCTCTTCATGTCCTGGTTCTGGCAGTCTCTGTGTAAGGCCCAGGTTGTGGCTAAGTCACAAAACTAGCAGAGGGGGATCCGAAGTATATTAGAACAGTACAATACAACAGGAAATGTAGCTAGTTACCTGGCAGAGGGGGATCCAAAGAGAACAAGTCTAAGGACTCCTCTGCCAGGGTGCGGTGCATCAGGCGCAGGTGCAGAGGTGTGGGAACATGCTGTACAGCATGACTGCAACTAAACCCTAACCCCAGAGAGGGTCTGGAGTCCTCCAAACTGCTCCAGGACGGTCCTGGGAGTCCTGGAGGTCCCAAAAAGGAAGTCCCCTGACAGGTTTACAGTCTACAACATGTGTTCAGCAATCTAGGCCTTATATTTGCTAAACAAGCTAATGAAGATTAATCAAGATTTTGTGACTTACCTTTGTGTGTTGTTGGAGCTGGTTGAAAAGGTGTGAAGGTGAAGCTATGCAGAAGCAGAAGGTGACTAGTGACAACATGACCACTAGAGCAGTCTTTTGTTTCTAACTTGATAAAGGGAGAAAACTGTAGACATTACTAGAAGTAGGTGAAGTAAACAAGGGTGTAGCAAGATGTGCATGAATAAATATTATCATATGGTATAGGAATGTGGCAGGACCTAGAAATGGGTGATGAAGACATATAGAGTGGGACACAAAGTCAAGGAGGGAAGGTGCATGTATTAAAACAAGCAAAAATTCTGGAGTATTGCAAGTTTTTGCTGCATTCCAATGGTGAGGGATGAGTATATGAGACTCATTGAATGAAGGAACCAGAGACTCTACTTTGACAAAGTAGTGTCAGAGTGCTACATAATATGGACTGCAGTGAGAAGCACTATTCTGCAAGGGACTGTGAACCAAATTCTGTGAGAGAGCAACTCAGCACTGTCTTCATGATTGAGATTGGTTGAGTGGTGCTGCAGAGATTTCCTATAAATCCTCACCAGTTGCAAAAGCTCTTTGAGCTTTCTCAGAACAAGTCAAAGTCAGTAGCAACACACACTGAAGCATATTACCTGATGCACAAATTTCAGCACATCAGTATGAATTACAATGCCTTTCTACAGGACTGGATAATGGCTCTGATGTGTATACCAGAGTATGAGCACATTCCTCTGCCCCTGGATTTATTGTCCCACCACAAGAATCTGGCAGTCATGCTTATTCCAGAAGGCTATTTGCAATGGAAGGACTGCGCAGGGAGACTCTTTTTTATGCTTACAGAGTTTGACTCCAAAGGTGTCCACAACACCTTTGACCTGAATAAGCTAGCACAGAATGTGCTATACTTCTGTCAGCCAAAAATGCAGAATTTGGTGCCAGGGATTGTAGTGGATCATGCATATTGGGTCCACTGGTGTATGCTTTGGGGACATGCCCTTATGTGGGGCTTATCCCTCTCAAATAGAGTTCAAGGATGGTTCACAAGGATACTGTCAGGGGACTTCCATTTTGGGACCTCTGGAATTGTCCCAGGGCAGTCCAGAAATTTCCGGACTTCCATTTCAGGATGCTCCAGAGCTATTTCCATTTTGGAACCTCCAGAGTTGTCCGGGAATAGTCCAGAGATTTCTGGACCTCCTCCAGGGTTAGGGTTTAGGTGTGGTCATGCTGTACAGTACATTCCCATGCCTCCACGCCTGCGCCTGATGCGCCGCGCCCTGGCAGAGGAGTCCTTAGACTTGTTCTCTTCAGATTTCCCTCTGCCAGGTAATTAGCTACATTTCCTGTTGTATGGTACCATCCTAATACACTTCGGATTCCCCTCTGCCAGTTGTGTGACTTAGCTGCAACCCCTGGAGGTCACCCTTACAGCAGAACAAGTCTCCTAACTCTGGTCCAGAGGCCCCCCATAGCTTGCCAATC
>JAGGAU010008675.1:0-12363 GCA_017657275.1 Termitomyces sp. T108 | reverse complement strand
TTCCATTTTGGGACCTCCGGAGTTGTGTGGGAATAGTCCGGAGATTTCCGGACCTCCTCCGGGGTTAGGGTTTAGGCATGGTCATGCTGTACAGTACATTTCCACGCCTCTGCGCCTGCACCTGATGCGCCGCACTCTGGCAGAGGAGTCCTTAGACTTGTTCTCTTTGGATTCCCCTCTGCCAGGTAATTAGCTACATTTCTGTCGTACAGTACCACTCTAATACACTTTGGATTCCCCTCTGCCAGTTGTGTGACTTAGCCGCAACCTCCGGAGGTCACCCTTACAGCATGTATATCTCCACTCAGAAGGCTGCCTCCATGTTTACTATCACTAACACTGGCACCTGCACAAAGGTGCACTTTAGAGTGTTGAACACATGCTGCTCTTCTTCTCCCCACCTCCATGCATACTCCTTCCCTTTCAGCTTCTCCAACAGCAACACTATCATCATGTAATCCTCCATGAAGTATTGACAAAAGTTGCAGAAGCCCAGAAACTGGTTTACATGTCATATGTTCCTTGGCTGTGGCCACTCCATAACCCCACTGACTTTAACAGAGTCCATGCAGATGCAGCCTGGGATAATCTTCAAACTGAGGTAGTTGACTTTCATTGTGTTGAATCAGCACTTCTCAGATTTGAAGAATAGGTCAGCCTTCCACAGCTGATGCAGGACCTCTTGAACATAAGCCTCATACTGCAAAGGATCCTCCAAAAAGAAAAAAATGTTGTTGAGGTACAGCACCATGTAGACATCCACCAGGTCATGAAATAAATTGTTCACCATTTTTGAGAAAGCCACTGATGTGTTTTGAAGGCCAAATTGCATGACTAGAAACTTGAGCTGTCCATAACACATGTGAAAAAAGTCTTCCATTTGTTACCTGCCTGTGTTTTGATGACCCAACTGCATATCCAGCATTGGAAATACCTTGGCTGCCTTCAGCCAATCCAGCAGTTCATTGGTGAGGGGTATTTGGGTAAGCATCAGGCTTAGTCACCATGTTTTGTGCCTGGAAGTCAACAATGAGATACAAAGAACCATGTTTCCTCTTTACAAAGAACACTGGAGCTCCACATAGTGTACTTGTTAGTTGGATGTAGCCCTTTACCAGATTTTTGCTGATGAATTGGCACAACACATGCAACTTTGCCAGTGCCAGCTGGTGCAGCTTCCCAGAAGACAGAACCTCTGCCCTGTTGACCATATCAATGCCCAAGTTGTGCTTCTTGTGTTGTAGCAGTCATTCTGACTGATCTTTGTTGAAGATGTCTAGAAACTCATATAAGGCCTCTGGCACCAACTCTTAGGTTTGCTGTCTGTCAATGAAAAGGTTGTGCCTAGATATGGGCTATGTACTATATTGTGCCTATGTGTAGCAGTGTGAGCTAGATTAAAGTGTAGATATTTGAGTGGATCTGTTTCTCCATATTGTTATGCTCTGTCTTGCTTTTTCTTCTTCTTTTTTGGCTTCCCATCCTTCTCAATGGTGTTGGCTACAAACAGGTCTCCATAGGATCTCTCAAATTTCTGCCTGTTTTTGATAATCTGGAACAGAATTTTCATGGTGTCTGCATCACTAAGGAGCTTGCTTAGTACTTCTGGCTCTGTGCCTGTGACCCTGCACAATTCTCTGTGGTGTCTGTCATGCACTGGACACTTCAGTATGTAGTGTGTAACTGTCTCCAATGCTTGGCAGCATGCATTGCATTCAAGTGAGTCCTTCTTCTTGAATCTGTGTAGATACTGGTTTAGAGGGCAGTAGCCCATGCATAGTTGGGTAAGGAGTGATGTTTGTCTCCTTGGCAGCTCCTCTGTTATCTGAGTGTATGGCTTTGAGTCTCTGAAACCTTGGAGACTGTTTTATTTGTTACACTACCTCCTTTTGCAACCTCATTTTGTGCTTTGCCATGATTGCTGCTTTCAATATTTTGAGGGATCTTCTTAGGATGCTCAGACCTCTGGTTTCTGTTTTGTCCCCTTCAGCTGCTTTTTTTGCTTCTTTGTCTGCTCTTTTGTTGCCTGAGATATCCTCATGCCCCAGCGTCCAGTATATCTAAATTCCAATGTGTTTGTTAACTTTCTTGATGCTTTCAATCCCTTTCAGAGCCTTGTCTGCCAGGTACTGCACCATTCCTCTTTCTTTTGCCTTTACTGCCCTTATTACTGCCTGATTTTCCATCTCCAATGCTGCATCTCACACCCTCCCTCTCCCTCTCACTTTCCTTCTTAGGAGCTCCATCCCTAGCATTTGCCTTATGCACTCTCTCTTGAACACTTTGTGCTCCTTGTCCAACCATAAACACTTTCTCAACACCTTCACTCCTCTGTGAATTCTTCTATACAGCACTGCTGCCACTCCTATTTTCCTCCCATAACTGTCCATGTATATTTTTATCTCTGCATCCAAGTTGCTTCCTTCACTGTTCCATCTATTGTCACTATGACTGGACATTTCCACTCCAGTGGCTGCTAAACTATCACCACTATTTCTATGCTGTTTCTATGCTGGCCAAATACTTTTATAATGTAATGCAGTGGCACTTTGTGCTTTTTGACAAAGGTGGCCACCCTCCTTGCCAGCTTGTACAGGAGGTTTGTGTCTGGCATAAAGGCTATGCATGCTCCTGCCATAACACAGATTTTCTTGATACTTGTAGATATAGGTGTTAGGCCCACATGCACATCCAGAAGGTCAGTTGGTGTTGTCCTCAGTGCTTCTAGTATCTGTATTGTGCTCATCCTCTGAACTGTCCCCAGTTTCTCTATAAACATCCTTGACTCCTCTTCTTACTTCACTCAACATCTGGCATGCACCACATGTCTGCTGTGTACATCATGCTTAGAACTACCACTGCCTTGTACATTTTCTTGAATGTCCCCTTTATTCCTTCCTCAGTTTTAGCCAACCACTTCACCTGAGTTGCTACTGCTGTTCCCTTCCCTTGTATATATTCTGCATGCTCCTGAAACTGGAGCTCTTGGTCAATTATGACTTCTAGAAACTTATACAATATCTCCATCTTAATCCTCATCCCTTCTATCATGATTGTAGGCTGTGCCACTGGAGCTGTTTTCTTCCAACTCCATCTGTCTTTTTTTTTCCACCTTGTGAAACCTACTCCTACAAATTTTTTCTTTTTGTAAAGAGAGTGGTGTGTCTCTGCTCATGCACTTGCTCTTTGCTTCTCCTCATCATGTTTTCCACCCTTCTGGCCACCTTGTTCATTATGTCCCTTTCTGCTGCTACATATGCATCATCCACAAACAAACCTGCCAGCTCCCTGTCTTTCTCTACTGCTTCTTCTATCTGCCCCATGTTGTAGAAATTGTGACATAATTCTGATGCGTTGCACCCCTGGTTGAGCCCACTTTCCACCAAGTGGTGGCAGTAACTGATCCAATTGATTGATGGGAGCTGTGTAGTACCCAGGCTTAGTTCCATTTTCCTACCACCTCATTATTTTGATTTTACCCTTACCAACTGTAAATAATGAAAAGTGGTGAACAATAGTATTGCCTTATAAATACTGTACTATATTCCTTCGCCACAGACGGCCATCTCATCCGTCAAGTACAAGTCTGTCTCTGTCCCCGTCTCGTTTCCAATCCCACTCTCCACAGCACGGCGGCCGCCTGAGGTCGTGTTTTATCTCGTCAGAGGTCCTTTAGAGTAAATACTGCAGAGTTACTTATAGACGTCGAGTGTACATACGATAGTTGTTGATATTTGGTCCAAGTTTATTTACAGTTTGACTCAATCAATGTATGTTATTTCGCATGCTCACCAGTTATTTCTCCAACTATTTCCAGGAGCGCCGTCATTCAAGACTCTTTCAGCAGTGCCGAAGACTTACCTGCCATCGAACTGCCTTCTCCTCCCGCGTTCTACGCCCGTCGCAAAGCCGCGGGGGACGTATACGTACCCTTCCAGGTCCTTGGGTGGGCCATGTCGTTAGACGACCTCGAGAACTGGACCGACAAGCACTGTCCCAGCCCGAATGTTAAGCGAGATACAAAACAACGGTTGGCTATTCTCACATCGGCCGTCGGCTGCCACTGGGCTGTAATAGACATGCTATGGTACGCGATCCCGCCTCGGAAAACCCAAGAGTTTCGAAATGGTGCTTTGTTCTTGCGACCAACGAGAATCAGGAGGATATGGACGTTGCGAATGATATGAAACTCGTGGATGCGTTTCGGTTAGCTCTTGATGTCAAGACCGCACCCAAGTGGTATAGGGCGCACAGTTGAACGATTCCGTGTTATGACGTGACATGCACCTTGTATATTATGGTGTGGTTGGTCGCTTCTCGCTTTAGTATGTATTTAACAGTCAGTGGTTCCAGATAGCCATCTCATCGTCAATCACAGGTCTGCCCTCTGTCCCCGCCTCTTTTACGATCTCACTTCCACAGCACAACGGCCGCCTGGATTAAGCTCGTGTCGTATCTACGCAGTGTTTTATCTCTTCAGAAGTCTTTCGAGTAGATGCTGCAGAGTCAGATCGCCATTTAGCGTCAGTGTGAGAACGGTAACTTTGGTTGGACAGCAAGAAATTTGAGTGATGGGTACCATAAAACTATAAAACAGCAAAACAAAATTGATATTTGAGAAGTTGCTGATCTCCTGGATCGTCACCCAAATAGGAGAGTAATGTTGAGCAGGGCCGGTCTTGGAACTGAGTGATGACGGGAGACTTAGGCTGAAAAGAGGTAGATAACCTCAGTGATTGCAGAGCACTAGATATATTATGTATTTATCTGAAAAGAGGTCGATACTGGTATGATAAGTGACGACAGAATGAATAATAAATGAATGACTTACACCTCAGTGATTGTAGAGCACTGAGGTGTGACAGAAACAAACGAAAAAAAAAAAACATATGATGATTACATAACACAGTCGGTCCATGTCCTCAACACTCCCCCTCGATGTGAAAGCGGGTCACAGGACGTTAAGGAGACTGCGGAAGTGCTCGAACTTGACTCTTGAATTTGACTCTAGCGAGAGACTTTGTGAAGGATGTCCGCGATCATATCGGAAGTAGGAATGTAGTGTAAACAAATGTGATCGGAGGAGATGGTTTGATGAATAAAATGAAAGTGAACGTCAATATGTTTAGTTTGACCGTGGAATGTGGCATCCTTCAAGAGTTGAATAGTGCCTTGATTATCACAATATAGATCAGTAGGTAAAGGAAAAGAGTAGAAAAAGGAGAGATCGTTAAGTAACTTGTGTATCCAGATGATATCTTTAGCGGCATGAGTGAGCACGACCGTATTCAGATTCGGTGCTGGACAGGGTAATGATAGGCTGCTTTTTGGAACTCCAAGATGTGGCCCCAATGCTGACAAAGAAAATGAACCTGGATATTGAGTGGCAATGCGTTTGGGATGCCCAGTCAGCATCAGAATATCCTGCGACTTCAGGATCTAAACCTCCAAGGACTAGTTTCTTGCCCATTGTTCCGCAAAGGTATTGAAAGACACAAGTTACAGCAATCATGTGCGTTGTTCTGGGTGTGTCAAGGTGTTGAGATAGTATTGAGACCACATACGAAATGTCGGGGCATGTCATTACAGCAGCATACATCAATGAACCAATCATTTTGCGATGGCGAGTTTTCTCTGCGGGTGGGAGAAGGTTTGTAGAAACTGATAGGTGAGAAATCGGCTCCAGCTTCCATGGGCGTGACTGCAGCGCAAGACTCGTCAAGACCCAAGCGTTTGAGGATCTGTTCAATATATGCTTGCTGGCCAAGAGAAATTGTGTGGTCCTTCAGATTATGAGTAAGGCCGACCCCGAGTAGCCAGTTGATTGCGCCAAGGACAACAATTGAAGCGCTTGCTGAGTTGGTTTGCTTGAACCCTTTGGCTACTGATACGGAGCCTCGATCGAGGGTGAGGAAACTAAATCAATCTTATTCGGATCCTACTCAAAAATACATGTGTAAAAATGCTGAAAACATGTAAGCAGGGAAGCATGTAAGAGAAAAGCCGAAAACCGTAGGCTGGACTTACCTCAGAACCGTAACTACCCCAGCCAACACCGCCCGAAGAATGCCAGTGAACGCATGAGAAGTAAAAAGATCAGGAAGGCGCCTAATCGGTGTTAGCCGATGAGGTGATGATGCGAATGATCTATTGAGTAAGGATCAATGATTCGAAATTCCCCTCCCCTCAAAACCCCTTGGGCACAACCCTGGCCTTTCTGCCCCACATCCCTCAAAATAAGTACAAAGGCCCCCACTACCCCATTTAACAACCCCGGATGACCCCGGACCTTGACAACATGACTCCCCCTGACAGCCTCCTCGACCCTGATGCCCTTGACATCAAGGTTATTGGCCCCGCTCCCTTCACCCATATCATCCAGGATGGTAGCTCTGCCTTCCAACTGCAGATCACCCTGGCACTCCTGGAAGAATGCCTGGGCACTGATGCCACTTTTTCTAAGCCAAAGATGGAGGAACAGATTCCCCCCCCCCCCCTCCGTTTGGCAAGATCTACAACATGTCTGAGGTCAAACTCTGCACCCTCAAGGATTACTTCAATGACATGCTCAAAAATGGCTTCATTTGACTCTTGATCTCTGCTGCTGGGGCCCCAGTCCTGTTTGCAAAGAAAAAGGATGGTTCCCTATGCTTTTGTGTCAACTACCAGGGCCTCAACAAAGTCACTAAGAAAAACTGGTCCCCTCTCCCCCTCATTGGTGACCTTGTTGATCGCCTCTGCAGTGCCAAGGTGTACACTAAGATAGATCTCCAGTCCAGCTACAATAATGTTCACATAGCTCCAGGACATGAATGGAAAACTGTCTTTTGCACCTGCTATGGCCTCTTTGAGTACCTTGTGATGCCCTTTGGTATGACCAACTTCCCCACCACCTTCCAGTACTTCATGAACAACATCTTCCAGAACATGAATGATGTCTTTGTTATTGTGTACCTGGACAACATCCTGATATACTTGGACTCACTGAAAGAGCACCATGATCACATGCACCATGTCCTCAACCAACTCTGGAAGTATCACCTACATGCTAAGCAGGAAAAGTTCTCCTTCCACACTACTGAGGTCAAATATCTAGGCATCATTGTCACCCTGGACAGAGTTTGAATGGATCCAGCCAAGGTGGAGACCATTTTCAATTGGCCCCTGCCCTGGAATGTCAAGGAGGTACAGTCATTCCTGGGGTTTGCTAACTTCTATCACCAATTCATTGACAACTACTCCAGGATCACTAAACTTCTCAACTGACTCACATGAAAGGACACCCCCTAGAGCTGGGACAGCAGGTGCCAGAGCATCTTCACGCTGCTCAAGAAAGCCTTGACCTCCACATCCATCCCCTGCCACTTTGACCCCACCCTGCCCATCATGCTTGAATGCAATGCCTCTGACTATGCTATCACTAGCATACTCTTGCAAATGGATTCTAGCAACAAAGAAATCCAGCATGTTGCCTTCTACACCCAGTCAATAATTCCTGTGGAGTGTCAGGTTCCGCTGACCACAGGGGCTCAGACCACTGGGCAAATCCTTACTTGGCACGCATGAAGTCTGTACACACAACCGGAGTGGCAGGCATGGCATACAGACGAGGATTGAGGGGACAAGAGCAAGTGCAGAGGGACCAAGACTAGTATCAAGGGAACTCTTAGGGCCAGGAACAAGCTCCAGGGCTGGGAATCAGTCCCAGGAAAGCGAGTGTAGGTGGGCCGGGGTTCAGATGCAGGACTTGTTGAGTCCTAGGGCTAGGGCGTGAAGGGAGAAAAGTGGGGGACAATTGAAAGAGTTGGAGATTTGAAAGGGATGGAGACAAAGAGACAAGGAGGAAGAGAGAGAGAAGAGACAGAGAAGGGAACTTAGAGAAGGAGACTGGAGAGGAAAAGCAAATAGATTGAGACAAGATGAGATGAGTAGTATGGGAACAAGGTAAACGAGTCAAGTACAAGGCAATAGAAAGATAGAGACAAGATGGGTGAGATCAACAGAAACAATACAAGACTGGATAGAGACCAGGAAGAATGGGTAATATCAACACTACTGTACCAGATGCTACATTACAGCTTATATATGAGGGGAGCAGGCATGCTCTGGGGCTCAGGCCTGGGCTCCATGGCAAGTCACAGTGCAGGGGTTCTTGCTGGGGCCCAGGGTTTGTGCAAGGAGCAGTACAGGTGCACTGGGGCTCTTGCTGAAGTCCAGGGACCATGCAAGAACACTGTGGGTGTTGGTGTCAGTCAAGTGGCGTAAAGAAAGCTCACAAAGGAAAGGTCTTGCTTTGGGAGCATGGGAGGCATTGCAGGGAGGCAAGGAGTCAACTAAAGAGGAGGTGCAGGGCATGGAATTTGGGCTGGGGTGGTGCGTTGATGCATGAGTTGTGATGGTTGCCTGATTGGGGAAGGGGGGCATTGGGGGTTGCTGGTGATGGGCCAGGGATTGCTGGGGTTGTTACTGATGGTGGTGTCAATGGCTGGGGATGGCCAGGGCAAGCGCTGATGGTAGCGTGGGTGGCTGGGGTTTGCCAGAGTTGGTGCTGATGTGGCATACACAGGCAGTGATGAGTGTTGATGGCCACTGGTGTGCTGATGGCCACTGGAGATGGCCAGTCTGGACCCAGGGTTTTGTGGAGCTGGCCTGGTGAGGTTGAGGGTATCAGGGCTGGGGCTGGATACTGGTGGTGGTTGGTGGTGTACTGGCAATGGTGGCAGGTTGTGACATGGAGCTCAACTACAACATTTACAACAAGGAGCTCCTTGCCTACCTTGAAGGCATGCCCCACTAAATCCAAGTAAATTTCAACCACAATAATCTGCAGTACTTCACCACCACCAAGCAGCTCAGCCGTTGTCAAGCCTGTTGGTCAGAAATTCTCTCTGAATACAACTTCACCATCCACTATCACCTCAATTGACTAGGTGCTAAACCTGACACCCTCACCCAGAGAGATATTCCCTCTCATGTGGCCCATGAAGTTGCCCAGAACCTCCAGTCTCTCCACCAATTCCTCCAGGACAAGATCAATATTGCCAACAAGGCATATGTTAAGCATGCTGATGCCCACTGCAAGATTACTCCTGACTGCCTAGATACCCTCATATGGCTTGACCAGCGCAACTTGAAGACCAGGCAACCCTTAATCAAGCTCAACCATAAGCGATTGGACCCCTTCAAAATTCTCTAGAAGGTCTTGACTGACACCTACAAGCTCAACCTACCCCTGGGACTCAAGGGATTATACTTGGTCTTCCATGTCTGCCTCCTTGAGAAGCATGTCCCAAACCACTGTTTGGGGCAACAACCCAGCCAACTGCCACCCATTGAGATTAAAGGCAAACACTAATACAAGGTTGACGATGTCAGGGGACTTCCATTTTGGGACCTCCAGAATTGTCCCGGGGCAGTCCAGAGGTTTCTGGACTTCCATTTCAGGATGCTCCAGAGCTATTTCCATTTTGGGACCTCCAGAGTTGTTCAGGAACAGTCCAGAGATTTCTAGACCTCCTCCAGGGTTAGGGTTTAGGTGTGGTCATGCTGTACAGTACATTTCCATGCCTCTGCACCTGCGCCTGATGCGCCGCACCCTGGCAGAAGAGTCCCTAGACTTGTTCTCTTTGGATCCCCCTCTGCCAGGTAATTAGCTACATTTTCTGTTGTATGGTACCATTCTAATACACTTCAGATCCCCCTCTGCCAGTTGTGTGACTTAGCCACAACCCCCGGAGGTTGCTCTTACAATACCCTGGAGGCAAGCACAGGCCTTAAGGGGTGAACCAGCAATGCAGGGATAGACTGGGTGGGCCACCAGGTTAGCACAACCTAGGGCTGGACATGGAAAGGACCCACCTCTGACAATGGCAACTCTGTAAGATACATGAGTAAATATAATATGCAACAAGCACAAATGATGTATAATGACAACTCATCTCCTGGATATGCTGTTGGTCCTGGCAATGCTTGTATGCCAACTGGTGCTTCTCATAAGCCACCCACACATCAATGTTACCTTCATTGTATGGAGGAGGAGTGGGCAAACTTGAAGACAATATGGGAAGGAAAAGTAGTTGAAAACTGGAGAAGTTTTTTTTCCCTTCTTTTATTTTGTTGTGGTTTTTCCCTTTTATTTTGTTGTGGATGAGATTGATGGCCATCAGACTTTTAAGTTAACAAAGCAACACTGCCATGATTGCTGTGCATCTCAAGGGTCTTGATGCTGAAGAGGAGGTGATATCATGACACACCACCACTACTGGTATCCTACTCCACCACCACCAGTACCCAACTCCAGGCCTGGGACTCCCAAGGCCCCCAGGCCAGCCCCACCAAGCCCCTACACAACTGGCTATCTATGGCACCATTGGCACTACCTTGGCAATCTTCAAGACCATCAGTGGACATCAGTACTCATCAACTGTAACCGTGAGGTTACCTGTAACATATTTGTGGTGCTCCCAGCACATACTTTACTGTACTTAGACCCAACATGGAGCTGTAGATTATGTAAGACCAACATCTTGTACTTTCACCATTGTAGCTACTCAATCCAATATTGTGGTCTGATTCAGCTGCTGCATGATATGCAAGATTGTCTTATCTGTAGCCAATGGCTACATTTTTTGAATCTTCTACTATCAGCTTTAGACTCTGGGCTCTTGTTACTATACTAGGCAACTCTCATCAACCTTTGCAACTTCTTTTTGCCACATCAACATCTAGTTCTCATGGCTGAACCACCTGGCCAACCACCAGTTCCCTTGGAGCCAGCTGCTGGCTCTAATCCTGTTGAAACACCCTCAGCATCGGAATACCAGCCCCCATTGAAATGGGATAACAAAGTGATGCTTGACATGAGCAAGAGCTTAGAAATGCTGGGCAGGTTATTCATATCATGGATAAAATTGATCCTGAACCCTGCTTCTAGACCAGGGGACAGATCATTTGCTTCAGGGTCATTGCTGGAAGCAACAAATATAGCTTCATTAATCTACCTAAATCTGCCTGAGAACACTATGATCTCAGCAGAGGCAGTGGGTGGAACTAACCCATATGTGGACACAATGCAGGGTAGCTCATAGTACTCCATTCCAGACAATGAAGCCTGACCAAAGGGCTAAGCGTGGACTGGATGCATCATTAGAGCAGATGACAATCCTGCAAGGAGCAATCCCAGCTACAGCGGCCAGGCATACAGAAAAAGTAGAAGAAGAGGTGCCTCCAGCACCTTCAAATGTGGAGAAGACAAGAGGGAGTGGCCAGGAGCCACTGGTGAGGCATAAGAGCCCCAGAAAGTTTTGGACGTAGTGTCTGAACTAGACTCCTCAGACAAAGAGGAGGGAGGAAGGTTGGTTTTGACCTTGTCAGTCCAGCTCCAGCTGGTATTGGACCGTTTTCCAATGGTCACAAAAGAATCAATGCAAGAGCATTGACAGCTTAACATTGTAAAGCATTTACAATTACTGGCTGATAGAGGCCAGCATGTACCTAGGGCTGATTCAACTGAATATATCAAACTTTTTACTCGTATTTTTGAGCTTGAGCTTAGTGAGTACATTAAGCATAAGCTAGCCCAAGGGACAGCAATGTCAACAGCCACACTGGCTGAATTGGTAGACTACAACACAGTATTGCATCGATGAGCACCAGACATCACAGAAGCAACAAACATTCTGAACATGCCTAGACAGGCAAATGAGTTCCAGCAGGACTATGAGAAGCATCAAAATACCGCACGGTGGCAAGCTAATACTAGTGGAATGCCTTGTCAGGCATTCTCAGAGGTAGAGATGGAAATGTCTCACCCTGCTGGTGAGGAGGAGGCAGAAAACCTGCCTGAGAATAGGACACCTTGTTGACATGTCATGATCAAGGAAGAACAAGAACACGTCTCCAAAGATCCAGTGATACTGCAATGTGTTGTAAGACAGATCCACCTAGTGGACAATTGGAACAATTGTGTTGATTACCAATGCATCTGCAACCAAGACTTGCAGGATCAAGGAGAGTCATTAATAGATGACTAAGGTATTGTCTTCAAGGGGCATCTGTCAGGACCCCCACCCATTCCCTCCAATCAAATTCCAGCTCTGATCCCTCCTTGGTAGATCAGCCCCATTCAGATGTCAGCCAGATCTAGATCCAGTCACATCTAGGTCTCAGCCACATCCATGTCTCAGCCACATCAAGGTCTCAGCCACATCCATGTCTGAGCCACATCCATGTCTGAGCCACATCCATGTCTGAGCCACATCCATGTCTGAGCCACATCCATGATCCCTTGTTCCAGATCACTTCCACCTGACTCAGATCACTTCCAGCTTCCCCTTTAGGTAGTGGTCTACAGCTATATAAGGT
>JAGGAU010008674.1:0-12423 GCA_017657275.1 Termitomyces sp. T108 | reverse complement strand
CTCTCATCCTTACCAGTATCACAGTAATTAATATAGGTGAACATGAAGTGTAATATAATTTGAAACTACTGCATGCAATGGAATGAAAGAAGTATTGCAAAAGCTGGCCACAAGCGCTCCACATCTTGAGTCCTCTCCGATATTAATCCTTCTTCAATCATCTGCGTCGCTACTGAAACCATGGTAAGAAAAATGAACTAGTTATATAAGATGGGCAAACATACTTGTAGAATTCAGGCAATTCAATGGGTTCTTGAATATCCAAGAGCTCAAGCTGATCTGGGCGTCGTGTGCGGAGAAATTCCGTGCTATAGCAGTTGCGAGGAAGACCAGAGATAGGGCGTTCCTGCGTCAATGGTGGTCTTGCCAGTCGGCGTCTTGTTCGAAAAGGCTTTCCTGGTAGTGGGTTACCATAATTATTTCTTGTCTCACGATGACTGTCGATATATCTCAGGAGCTCCGTGACTTGCTCGCTACGCCATGCCCGGAATCGCACATGATAAAGATCCCGTTCTTCGTCTTCTGTTTCATCAGAACTTTGCCCTTCTGTTTGGATAGCAATCAGCAATTGAAGAAGAGACTTCCAAGTAACATGGTCTGGTGTGATAAGCTTCTCTTCACATATTTGCCGTCGAGTATCAAATAACTGAGTGAAGAAACTATTAGTAGAGCTAAGGCATAGTGAAGGCATGTAAATAACTCACTGTCTTTTGGCGTTTCTGCACACGATTCTTTGCCAGAGTGACCTTATATTGGTCATCTGCTCGCTGTTGGGCTTGTGCCTCAGTCTCATTAGACCTTGGTGTTTGACGTTTTAGTTCTTTTCTGAGAGTAGCCAAGCGCTGGAAAAAGTAATCCTTTAAACCATCCCTTGCCTCGCCATCAAAATCGTGTCCGGCTGCCATGAGCTCGTTGATGAATTGGTCAGCCAATGATCTGTTCCACAGACAGCGAATGTCATCCCAATAAGGGCGGAAAGGAATTAATGTTGGTGCAGGAATTTCACCACAATCGAAACGGTCAACTTCTTCAGGTGAGGCCATGTGTTGCCCATTTTGAGTTGCTTGTTTGATGTCTCTATCTTGGGTGATAGATAATCTGGTCTTGAGTGCATCGCGCAAGATTTTCTAACAATAGAATAAGCATGAGTCAAACCAAGGACAGCATCATTACTTACCATCATATCAGTACGTGATCGATCCTTATGGCGTGGTTTCGGAAGTGATTTGTAAGGAGAATGGCGAGATAATCCAGCAGTTGTCCGAAATCCAGAGGTATTCATCGGGTGGTTAATTGTCGAAAAGGAAACGCGAGTTTCAGCCAACTCTTGACGCAATGAGTTGAGAGAACCAGCAAGATCAGACAGGATGGAGGAAAAATGACTTGAAGAGTCGATAGGTGTTTCTCTGGGTGGAGTCTGGCTAGTAGCACGGGCTGAAGCATAGGGAGATCGATGCTGACTATTTGCCCTAAGAGTACTCGGACCTGCATTTTGGCGATGAGGAGATTGTGCCGATTTTTCATTGTTACTGTCAGAAGTCCAAGTCATTGACTGAGGCATGGAGAAGACTGGCATGGATGGAGACATATAGGCTTGGCGAAGGAGGGATGAGGATTGACAAGGTGGTGACTGGGGACTCAGTCGAAGTCTAGGTGTTGGAGTAATAGGAGACAATAGCTGAGAGGTAGGAAGGCGTAAACGAGATGCTCGGTGATTTGAGGAAGAATATGGACGAGGAATTCGGAGAGGTGGAACTACTGTTTCTTCAAAGCTTGCTGGATCCGAAGTAGAGACACGTTTGTTGAAGGGCCTATTTCCAGATCCTTTCATGTTGGCAGCCTGATAAAAAGATTAGATCAATTCATGAGAAGAGCCAGACATACCCTCATTCTTGCCAATTGAGGGTCTGCTGGAAGCTTTCCACGTGCACGGTCTGAAAGGCGAGAGAATGTGTCAATATTTGATGAAGACCTCTCAGGTGATGCTTGGGCAGATTCTTGAGCCGAAGTTTGAGCAAGGCGGGAGGTCTGCTGAGCTTGTAGTTGCTGCTAAAGCTGTTAATAGAGCCACTATGTTGGAATTGTTCAGACTCACCTCTAATCGTTGGTTACGATCATCAAGCTCGGCCTGAAGGCGTGCAATGACCTCTTTGTTATGGATATCCATATTCACGACATTCTCATATGCTTGTTCTGAACGAGCAGCCACCTCTGCAGATAGGCGGGCCTGCTTAGCCACGCTTAACTCCTGTATGAATGTCATTAAGTGTGAAGAGAGGAAGAAAAGACACAGCGCTTACATGAGCTTGAGTTTCCTCTAAGATTCTGTTTTCCATCTCTTCACGAGCCCTGATGGCAATGGCAAGCTGTTGCTGATGCTCTGTTTGCAAGCGAGTGACTTCAGAGTGCAGAGCTTGTTGATGTCTGTGATCTTGTTCTTCCAAGCGCTCACGTATTTCAGTTGTTGTGCGTGCAGAAAGAGCCTGGCGCTCTTCAGTAAGTAATTGGTTTAGCTCGTGTTGAAAGTGCTGTTCTCGTTCTTGAACTTCCTTTTTGGACGAGCAATCATGATGTCAGAACGAATAATTTGAAGAAACTAGATGACATCCTCACTTCAGCATGAGTTCTCTCCAGTTCCCTGATTCTGTTCTCCATCACGTCTCTAGCATGAGTCGAATCTGTGAGTTGTTGCTGATTTTCAATGCGGAGGCGATTTATTTCAGCCTGATGAGATTGCTCATGCTTACGATCTTGTTCCTCCAAGATCCGCTCAATCTCATTGGCATTCCGTGTGGAAAGGTCTTGACGTTCCAGCTGAAACCGTTGCTCCTGTTCTTGAAGGCTTTGCTGGTAGCTTTCTAAGTCCCGCTGTAAATTCTGCCTGCATTGTTCGAATTCTTGACGTTCTTTGAGTGCCTGCTGCAAGTGCAGTTCGAATTCTGCTTGAAGACTTGCTCGATCACGTAAAGCCTCTTGAAGCTCCTGAAGCACTTCGTCTCGCTGGGCTGAAGTTACCGAAAGCATCTGAGAACTGGTCTGGGATTCTTGAATGGCCTGGGCCTGTACTGCATTGAGTTCGGCATTTGATTGTACGACCACAGAATCAAATGCGCCTCGCGCTAGCCATGCAGTCCTAACTTGGTTGTGTTGAGCCTGCAAAGAATCCCTTGAGCAAATACAAATCGGAGTATCAGCCACCGATAAACTTACTTGCTCAAGTTGGGCGGTGAGCAACTCTACTTTAACTCTCTCTTCATCGAGCTGATCTGAGAGCTGTAGAAGAAAGAGGATATAAGTTCAAAGGATGATCGATAATGCAAAGATAGCCTTACCCGAGTGTTCTGAATATGAAGTGTAGGATCTTCGACCACTCTATACTTGGTGCGATAGCAGTAGCTCTAGTGTCAAAAGAAGAACACTAAGAAGACAGAACAAGTCATACTGTCACAGATACTTACTCCATTTGGGCCTGTCTCAACATCTTCACCATCTGTGTCACTGCTACGGCGCTTCAA
Source organism: Termitomyces sp. T108 (assembly GCA_017657275.1). Classification (NCBI taxonomy): domain Eukaryota; kingdom Fungi; phylum Basidiomycota; class Agaricomycetes; order Agaricales; family Lyophyllaceae; genus Termitomyces; species Termitomyces sp. T108. The sequence goes on along the minus strand of JAGGAU010008674.1, from coordinate 8,908 downwards.
TGAAGTCTACAAGTATACAGTCATCTCACTAGGAAAAGCACAACAAACAACATTTCTTACTGAGCCACTAGATCGTATCACAGCCAAACTCGGTTCTGAAACATCCGTAGACTCCTGAGCCAGGTGGTCATCACTTGTCTGGGTACCAAATGTCAGAAATATGAGACTCGTGCAAAGATTGAAGACTGACATGCACATGAGCCATAATTGCCACCTCAGAAGTTCCGGAATGAAGAAAAGCCAGATTATCAGAGGATTGAAGGGCACTCTGAGTGTTGCAAATACGAGCTGGAACCTTTTGGCGAGGAGGTGGTGCTGGCCAACGAGAGCCTCTTGCAAGTACCACAGCACCGGAAGAGGGCTCTACTTCCTCGACTGTTGGTGAGGTATCATCGGTGGATCTGACTGTGGTCGCCTGAGGGTCATTACCAGCATGACAGGTGGACTGGATATCGGTTGGGGAGGAAGAGGTTCCAAAAAAAAAGGTGAGAGGCATTGAGCAAAAGTATGAACTCAAATTGTGGTGTAACAATTTGTATATGGATGAGCTGCGTCAACGAGTCGATGGGCATTTTATACCACGACCTGCCGAGTGCGCGAGCCGTCCAAATGTTAGTCTGTGCCTGACAGTCATGACGAAGTAGCCTTGTACTGACCCGATTCCCTTGAGCATTGCGAAGAAGAGAACATAGCGAACAAGGTGCGTTTTCCGCAACATACAAAAATGGATGTGGACAAAGTTGTCGAAATCAAAAATTGATCTCAACTGAATGAATTTTGATCAGCCTGGATTGTCATCGTGTTCATGGCTTTTACGCCCCTTGTACTTTGCTGTTTACCCCTGGAGACTATGTTTTATTCCCTTGTATTTACCTACCAACCTTTGAAGTCCATTTTTGGACCTACTTCCGGCACATGAAGGCTCCTGGATGAGTGCTACATGTCTTAGCCTCACCCAACAAATGACAATCATGGTGCACAAGATTAAAGGCCTAAGATCTGGCAGCATCCAGCCCTATCGGCGAAGGGAACACGCGGTATTGTATAACGCTGCACTCAATCTGTCTGGTCAAACAGGATTCTCCACTTCAGTACCTACTTTGGATGGCGACCAGGTGAGTCTACAGGAGATAATCACGGATCGCTGAACACTTATCTGCTATATATGTACAGGTGAATGTTTCGCAGGATGGCTTAGCCAAAGTCCTTGCAGAAAAGAACAGTATTGACATCGCATTGCAAGCATTACAAACGGTAATTTTTCCGATAGTAGAAGTGATCATTCAAGAAATCTTATGCCTTACTTTAGTCATATGCAGATGTGCAACGCCAACTGGAGGACCTGAGAGAGTCAAGATCTACCGAGGTCAACGAACTCAGACAAGTACCAATAAGTTTGTTTTCGTATTAGACCTAGTCTTATTATTAAAAGGAACTTGCACGCGCAAAAGAATCACGAGATCACCTCTTCCGCATTGAACAGGCTGTATGTTTCATTTGATCAACCTAGCCTTGACTTTGTGAGCTCAATATAGAATTTTAGCTCATCCCTGCCTTAAAGGACCTCACACTCTGCTGTATCTGTCGTGATGTTGCCAATGTGCCATTGACTACGTAGGTACTTTGTTAAATTATCCACACTCTTACTAACGCTATCTAGTTTGGCATGTGGCCATCTCTTCTGTACAGCGTGTTTGGATGAATGGATCGACTCCAGGGTCTTTGCAACATGCCCAACCTGCAGGGGATATATTGAGAAAGTTGAACGAAGTCTTGTGGGGCTGGAGGATGTCTTGAGTGAGATGCGAAAGCTATGAACTGCAAAATATTTTACCAGACATCTACTTTAATGAAGTCGTGGAATTGTGACTGGATTTCTGTATAAACAACTTCTGAGTCCATCAACCACAGCACTTCCATACCATTGTTGTAGCCATTCTTGAGCCATTCTCACTAGTCGAAACAACGAAAGAATTTCTTTATATGCATGCGTTGCTTCTGTCAAGTTTGAGTACCGCAAGATCCAATGATCTCCTGATTGACAAGTGCTACATGTCCAAAGTGACTACGTACAGAGAGGTACATACTTGTACTGATGCTGAAAATCTGCGCAGTTTCACAATATCGTCATGCCATTCCGCAATTGACTGTTGCCTTCCTGGGCGGCCAGACATCTTGAACAAAACGTGACCCTACACTGGTGTCGTCGATCGGACGTTCTCTAGTTTTCCGACGTCGTCTATGATGTCAAAGGTTGTGTCACACGACTACTACGTCATTACTTTCGGAAGTATTTTGCTTGACTCTGCGCTCGAGAAGTTTGACCCATACGTCTAGCGTCATAAATATTGGTGAAGGGTTGTGTAAATATACAGCAACTAGGTGTGTACTAGCTCTCTGGAATTGTCGACTTGATTGCAAACTTGATGAGTTCCTCGCTGCCTGGACTTAGGTAAGTTATTCACCTCAATTCAGAGATGCTTCGATGCTATCAGGCAAAACGTGGTCAAGACTGGTCAAGGTCCCTTTTCCAGGAGTGCAATTCTCCTTAATTAAGGTCATTGTTGTTAAACAATTACAGGGGACTGGCGGCCGGCTGTAGTCCTGGGCTGCTGGTAAGCAGCTTAGTAGAGAACAACCACAGAAGAAAGTCTAACCATATAGCTTACAACTTCCTTACCAAACCTCGACGCAATCGGTCCAATTCATCAGCACGCTCTAGCGTGTCCCGCAGGAAGTGAGTTTCTTTCTTCAGCAAGTCCCGCGCCCCGTATCACAAGTTGATCTCCCTCGCCGATTCCAGCACCCATCCACGACACCATAAACACCATAACGTTAAAGGGAGAGGACAAGAAAATGCCCACCCTGACATCCACCAGAGACCACGTCGATGGTAAAGCTGACTTGGACAGCACTTTTACCAGCGTTACTTACCATTGTACCTTCGTCGCCAACGCTTGGACATGACAAATTTTCATCGTCCAATTCAGATTTGAGCCAAATTTTGTCCTTTGAACTTCTTTTTTAAGTCTTACTCACCTATAGCTACAGTACTTACTAGTTGCATGCGCCCTTGCACACTCATAATATCACGTCACATCCGACACAGCCACCACGCTCATCGCCTTGCCACACAATGAATGAGTATGCATAAACGATCATCGACGTCATTGACGTAAACTTCCGCAAGCACATCAGGATCAAGTCCGACAGGGACAAGACAATCTTGTGCCCTGTAAACTACGACAGGGAATCCATCGCTGGGCAGGTGCGTTGTGATCGCTGTTCGGTGTCGTGTAGTCATGGTGTTCGAGATGGCAAGAAGCTCCCCACAAAGAAATCAAAGTTGCGGTTGTCCGCAGTGCCCTCTCGCATAGTATCCCTACCAATTCAAACAGAGTTGCTCTACAACTGCGGCCGTTATCACGAATGTCTCTTGCTCTCTCAAGAGCTTGCTGCACCCGGTGAAATGCTCCAAGCCCAGACCTTTGACTTTCTCTTCACCGTCGAGGAGCAATTTCAAATCCTACCCAGGTATCAAGGTCAAGCTAAGGCCAGTCATTCATCCTTGCCCTACTTTTACTGATCCTTCAGAAAAGATATACTAAATCCGCGTCTCCCGTCGCGTGGTAGATGTGTCGATAAAAATTTCTGGGTAGACCTTCCGTATGCCACCAGACGGGAACCTAGAAGTCGGTATCTAAGACTGCTTGCACATTGAATTGAAATACAACATAGAGAAGTCTGTCTTACCCTACCTTCCTGCCCTCTTGCACGGTAATATGGTCATTACAGGTACCACCTGAAAGACTTTCTTGTGGGCATCAAGATCAAACACGCAGAACTCTCCATCATCCGCCACGAGACGACTGGCTTACTACCCAACCAGTATACCCAACCAGTACAACAAATTTCAGACAATAACCATGTCTGCAATCATGGACGGCGCTCCCGTCTCGGTGAGTACTCCTTCTCCACGACTCCACCAACAACATATTGCGAACCACCCAGGTGAAACAATTCCCATCTGCACGAGGTACTACCTCAATCTTTTCCTCATAAATGAGGAGAAATGACAGTACTCTAAGCAGGGGGTCTGTCTCCGTTTTCTTCCTCACCAGTCCAATGGATCCCTTTTGCAGGAGATTGTAATATCTCGCATACCCGAGGTTTATCGCCTCTACTAGGTCTCTTAGTACACAGCTGACGACATGCGAGTACTCTAGAACTGATACACCATCTTTGTATCATTATTTATATGATACTTCATCTGGCTAACCTTCTGCGACTTGGATCAAGTCGCTTTCATCGACTTTGGTCTTGTCGCCTTACATCACCCAGGCGCGTTGTCAAGCCCTTAAAGGTTTTGTTTTCTTGGATCCGTGTTGTAGACTTTTAGCCAAGAAACTAATTTAACATTCGCTCCAGCTCCTGCCTCCACTTCCATCATTTAGATCTGATGTGCAAGTCGATTTAGTCAGCAAAAAAGCATTACACCCGGCCACTGCAGAAGGATCCTGCCGTTTGAGGCTTGCAGAATGGGAGGATCGGTTCAACGGGTCAAAGACGCCTGTCGGGGAGGACTGAGAACTTGATCGTGAAGTCTGTCATCGACAAGACGAACATGGTAAGCTTACTTTATGTGTCTGTTTTCAGCTTTAATGCTCATCTCACGTATGCTGTCAGGATCATGGTCTCCCATAACGTCGAGCGGGTCATGTTCATGAGAATACGAAGTTGCTCCCGTCAGAACATGTGTTACGAAGGAACATGAGTGACACCGGCCCGTTTTGCTCGACATTGAGGAAATCATATAGTGTGACGTTACAGGCAATAAAAGCAGCTAGATTTTTCTATCAGTCATATCGTGCATTTGAGGAATGTGAGATATCTTGTGAAGTCAGACAAAGTCAATAAAGGTTGTACATTTGCGGCAGTAGTACACAGTGCAGTGCATTCATTTTTTCATAATGATATCCACAATGCTGGAGTCCATTACGCAATAACTCCCCTTCCATGAGATGCAACTACCTCCATGACTCGCCTTGCCTGAGCACGTTTGTGTGCATCCGTTCCTGTTTTCAATACCATCTTTAGAAGGCTGCGCACTGGCCAACACTCCTCGTAGTTTTTGAGTGATGGCCATTGTGAATCATTAGTGAGCTACATACAGGCGGAGACGTCAGTGACTATACTTTGGCTAAGAGTGTAAGGTTCCTAACCAATTCGCATATTGATTTCACTATTTCCTGCTTCTGAAATCGGAAGGACCTTGATGTATCCAATTTTTCATTTGCTTGTGCCTTCACAACCTCCTGGAAAAGCAAAAAGTGAGGAAAGTAATCATCCAATGTCTTCCCACTTACATAGAGAGCGTTGTATTGAACCTTCGACCAATTTTGCTTCATGAGTTCTACTTCCACATTATGACCTCCTGCATTAGGGCGTCCAGGCTCCCCTGGAGGTTTCTTGATGAATTGCTCTTGAGACGACGATCGAGTTTCAGGTGGAGCGGACCGAAGACGCATAGTCCCTGATCGTCGAAACCGGCGAGCACCAGCGTCTGTCTCCGCATTCTCTGGTGTCAGTGAGGATTCCTGAATGATGACACGTCTCGATTGCTGCCCCTGCTCAGTGAGTTGCATTGGCGTTTGTCCCTGCCAATCGCCTTGGTTGTCTTGGCGTTGTACACTTGATACAGGCATTCGCTTTTTGGGATGTTAATTTGGCTCCATGTTGGATGAATCTGACTCATGCGTACCTCCTCATGCTCTTTCCCATTGTCACGTCTGTGTTGGAGTTGTTCATCCGAGAATACAATTCTTTGGGTAATCAAGGCGCGTGGATGGTAAGGTGATGGCCTGAATTTGATCCGATATGAAACAAGAGGACGGTGTTTCTTGATGTAGGGCATAGCGATCAAGACGTGCGTGCTGCTTCTTCTATTCACCCATAAATTTGTTCTTGCATTGCCTTGTTCTATGACCATGCTTTCAACACTCAGGGACGTATACAAGTCGTTGTCAAGGACTATAAAGCACGACAGGCGGCCCTTGTTCACTTTTTACTCATAGACGCCTTGTTCCAAGTCTTTGTTTTTGCAGCAAATCATCATAAATACTTCGGTCGTTGAATCTTTGCCTGCAAGCATGGTATGCTCCAGTTCAATATTCTATACATTCCTCATTCTGATCACATTTTTCTAGGTCAAGTTTTACACCCTACGCCACTCCCTTGAAGGCGCGCTAGAGGCCGTTAACTGCCTGACATTTTCTCCAAATGGTCAAATTCTACTCTCTGGAGGTCTGGGCAGTTTCTCATCGAACATGGACAACTCTGACATGGCTGATAGGCGACGATGACACCGTCAGGGTCTGGGATCTTGGATTATCTCAATGTGTTCAAACTCTACGGAGCCCGAATTGGGCGCAAATCACATCAATGGAGTGGCTCTATCGTGACTCATCTCCCGAAGGATACGTAGATTGGATCAGTATTGGCACAGGTAGAGGGTCACACACGCTCTGCCCCAAAGCAATAGAGGGAACAGTCAGTATAAACCGTTTTCTGTCTCTTCTATTTTGCAAGCTTAACAGTAATGCGCAGAAATTTACTTGGTCTGAAGCTGCGACATCATTTCCATTCAATGTTAACGATCCTGTTGAAGCCCAAGCCTATGACAATGTCAATAGCAGGCTTGCATTGGCAAGCCATTCGGGGGCACTCAAGGTGTTCAAGCTTCGCAGAAGTGAGATTGACATCTGTATATCGATTGACTGCTCTGACATCGTCAATTTAGAAAGCCTTATTCTGCTCTGGGAAATCAACAATAAATCAGATATACCTCGATCCTTATATTTTTTTGGCTCTGCAAAACGGTACCTGCTTTCATCTATGCTTGAAGCAGGTGAAATGTAAGAGCTCAGCAGTCAATGAGACAAATTACTTATGATTTGACGATAGCATCTGCTACAATGGAGAAGACTCCACAATCGAATGGAAGCGACTACTTTTAGGAGGGATGTGAGTTTGTATCAAACATCCTGATTTCAGAACTGTTCTTTACCCGATGACAGAGGCAACACTGCATTATCTCCAGATGAGAGCACACTATTGGTCGATAACCTCAACACCAACAATTTTGATCTCTTTCGATTCCCCACATGCAACTTTCAGATGTCGATTCCCTCGAAATCGCTTGAACGAGTTGTGAAGGGCATTGCTTTTGTTGAAGGCGGGAAGTTTGTTGTCTGTGGAAGTGATCAGCGCTTTATCCAAATTGTTGACTTGGCCACATATCGATCATGCCAGGAGTTGATGTCAGAAAATTGTAAGCTATTCTTTCTAGCCTCGGAGACTTGTTCTTACTTGTTATCACCAGCATCCGATGTCTTTCAAACCATTGCCGCTATCAGTCTGGGAGACCATCGGCACCTGATTGCCTGTGGTTCCTCAGGTAACAAACCCACCATTTACGTATGGGAAAAAGTGGCAAGTTCACACCATGCATTGCACCACATAGTTTTCCCGCTAACCCTTTACGAACAGGATTACGATCAGCCCATCGTACATCCAACAGCGGCACTTCAGGTTCACAGCAGCACATTGCAAAGCAGTCACGTCAAATTGTTTGATATTTTCCTCATGTCAGCTTTCAATTTCTTGCTCATCCTTCTATGGAGCACTCGTACATTCTGGTTGCCTTATCTGCGGAAGGTATGTGTTACAGATAGCCGAATGTTCTTTCACTAAGTTTCTTGTAAGTGCCTTGAGAGTGCCATTGTCGATTTTCTCAGTACCTCACCGACTTTTATTGATACTCAAAGTCGAGACACCTCATTAGATGCTCAATCACTGGTACTCGCTGTATCTACCATCACAGAAACACTCTCAAATAACTTTCAAGCAACTGTTACTCAGGATGTGATGAGCTTAGCTACACTTACTATTCGCCACATAGAGTAGGTTTACTGTACTGCAGTGGCTATCGATTGCAAAATGCAACATATATTTGTGATACAATTGTCTACACTAACAGTACTATAGTCAGATAAGCGCGATGGGTTCGTCTTCTTGACCCTCTCCAAGACTTCACATGGCTCTTGATAAATAGCACTATCCTGCAAAGAATTGTTGTAAACTGCATCGGATTTTGAGTGGATGCAAGCGCCTGGTCAGGGTACTTGACAATGGAGGTCACCTTGTATTCACTCTGGCAGACATTCACTGATGGTTTTCTGAGCACCACTATCGACGAAAGCCTTGACCGGTCATCCATTGACCTCTATAGGAATGCTAGCAATACGAAAGTCAGTTGTTTTGGCAACAATATCACAGAACCCAAACTTACTAGAGCATTGTGACTATCCCAAAGCTCTCAGGCAAAAACTCGAGTGCATATTGCATATTTTGTGATGCGGCCTCCTGCCGGATTATCTCCTCGATCTTGTGTTGCGCCTCTGGACGGTATGGATCGGTCTCCACCATTTTACTATCATGGACCTGGAAAAGCTCTCAGAAGCATGGCAGATTGGTAGGGTTAACGGCTACTTCATCAATTTCGGGTTGTCTCTGAGGAAGGAAGTCGGATGCTGCAGAGATGGAGATGGATGGCTGTATACAGACATGCTGCATGAGCTAATGATTCCCTACGATCTGTAACCGCGTCACTTCTGCATCTTGCGCCATGGCCCTAGCAAGGAGATGGCAGGTTAAGCCAACTACACAAAGGCAGCCATGCTTACTCAGGCTGCCCGCCAGAATCAGAGGGATTTCTTGGCAACAGAAGCACGACACTAGTCCCTACCTCCAAACCCTGTATAGAACATTTGGGCTCATTCAGCTTCTTGCCATCAGGCTGTAACATCAGCTTACCTGTATGCCTGACTGGGCAGGGAAAGGATGAGAA
>JAGGAU010008673.1:0-12456 GCA_017657275.1 Termitomyces sp. T108 | reverse complement strand
TGTACAGCATGACCACATCCAAATCCTAACCCTAAAAGAAGTCCAGAAATCTCCAGACTGTTCTGGAACAATTTCAGTTCTCCCAAAATAGAAATTGCTCTGGAACATCCCAAAATGGAAGTCCAAAAATCTCCAGACCGCTCCAGGACAATTCTGGAGGTCCTAAAATGGAAGTCCCCTGACAGCTTCTAGCTCTCAGCTACAAAGTCACTTAAAAGACAAATATATTTGCAAATCACTACACCTCACAAGTAGCAATTTGGGTCGTGCTATAATTATTAATATCCCCCTCATCTGAACCCTATCATCTCTGCAGCAGAGGCTGATGATGAACTGAATATATCAAAAAATTCTTCCACTAGCCCACCGCGAGGGTCGAACTCGCAGCCTTCAGATGCAATCCGCCGTGATAAGAGTCTGACGCTCTATCCGATTGAGCTAGGCGGGCTACAATTTCAAACTCCGCAAACCAAAACCCTACTGTGTGACTTTTGCAACCCATGTTTTACTGACCCCTACATTTTGATGGTTCGGGGTTAGCAATGGGCTCATGGACGTGGAAGGGCACGGGACAGGAACAATCTCACGGATTATCTACTGTCCTTCTCGGGGAGTACGAGGAACGAGAGTGACCCGGGAATTGGGTCTATGTGGCTGAGTCAGCACGTGTGGCGAAAAACAAATCTCTCCGTTCGCCACCATCGCCATAGAGACTTTTCAGTCATATAGACCCCCGCCGCGAATTCGAAGAAAGGAAAAACCCATCCGCTACGCCCTGGGATTTGCTCGATGCATCGGACCCACGACAGGTGAGCTCCGGATGGAGTCGGCCACCTGGACCTCCCACAGACTTCGATGTTTCGAGCGAAGGAACCTCACGGTTCCTCACCCCAAAAACAACCAGCAACGATGCGATTAAAATTACCAGATCTAATACAATTAGTTACTTTGATCATGAGTTGCAGCATCACGAGCGAAATCAACACACATAGATGATAGCATAGTCTCTCCAAAGGGAAAAGGTTGCGCAAATATTCGTAGATGTTGGCAACTGCAGGCTGTTCAATATTTCAGGCTAATTAGCCCCATGAGGGGGATGGGATGGGCATAACCGGGCTTGTCAGCCGTATATGTGTCAGGTGGGGCTATTTTGTTATTTTGAGCCAACAGCCGGCTGCGAATATGCTCTCCGTTAGCACGCCGATAACTCTATTCCTTTCAGGCATTTGCTGGTTCTTCTTCACACGTCTTGGTAAGGAGCTGCTCGGAACGTGAAGTTGCCAGAAAATTTGGAGAACATCTTTGGCGAGTACTCACCCTCATTCCTGATGTCAGCACCTTTGGATTTCGCTACTTGATGGGCTTCTACCGACTCGGAGTCTGCTTCATCTAATGAGCTGCGTGCGTTCCGAATTATACAGATAATCTTGCTTTAGTAATCGGCGACCTCGTGGACTTCTCTCTCATGTGGATTGTGCTTCGACAGATGCCGTCGTGCAATGGCAGTCAGTCTTAAATATCTTTGAGTCCCTTTCTCTAATCGCATGACTCTCTCCCTGTCCAACCCTTATCCACTGAGAATGAACTCGCTTGGCTCTGGACCTGACGGACAGCCTCTGTATCGATCTTTATGCGCGAATATCTTCAGTGAGGCGACTCCATCTCCATCTCAATGTACGAAAATCGGAAATCAAATGTGCTCCAAGGTCAGTAGATAATACGAGAAGCATACTTCTTTTATCAAGAGTTCCTCAGTGTCACCTTGTTCAAGTATGTGAATTGTTGCCTCTTTTCTTGCTTGGCTAGCGCCAACAACGTATAAGTACTGTTCGAAGGACTGCCAAATGCATCACTGGAAGATGCACCGTGTGCATTGCAAAGGACCTATCATTCGTACTTCGTGGCTTCCGGCTTGGGCCAAACAGAGAAGAACCCCGACATTCATGGACTCGAACGATGGGGCCGCAATCACACAACAGGCTTTTGGACTCCCCTTTGCTTACCTTTGGGGGAACCTCCCAGCCATGGATTGTCTGAATCTTTCCAATAATGAACATGCGTCGGCGACGTCACGAAATTTAACGATATGTTTCGCTGGTAAGTGGGTTACTGGTTGTAGTTATCGGCAATCTGTTCTTGATGTTCCCTTGTTTAGCGTCTGGCGACCTGCGTAACCTTATCAGAACTGTCAACTGCCTTCCGGCAGCGTATGATGGTCGTTGCGACATCCTCTTTAACGACTTCAACCCTCTAGTCGTTGGACGCAACATTGTGGTATTATGGGCTCTACTCAATCCAGACCTAACGGTCGACGATGCGACAGAGTTTGCTCTCCATCTCATGTACTCATCAATGCTTACCCCTGCGATGTCGAACTTCCTCTCTCAGAGTCTTGACATCTTAAAGAATCTTGCCCGTAGCAATGACTGTGCTATTCATTGCAATGGAAAAGGTACGGTCAAGGTTATACTGGCTCATAACGACCTTGATACAACAATCGAGATGCTACGATCTAAATATGATCGACGTACTGCCGTGCATGCTTATACAAACATCATGTGTAACCCAAAACGTCAAGATTATACAGATAGATATCTCAATTCTTTGGAGCCTGCTCATCGCTTGTCCTTTACACACTATCGGACTTCGGGGATCCTCGCTCCATTCTCTCTGGATACTAGCAAGTTTGTGGAACCCAATCGGTGAGTGCTACGTTGAGTTTATATCGATGAAACCTCACTTTCGTCAATTTTATGGTAGTCTGCTGTACTCTTCACGCGGAGATTGGCTCCTTCGCGACAGTGACAATCCATTGTATGGTTGGGACGTGTCCCTCGTTTTCGCGCATGGTGAAAAATATGGGCTCAACAGAGCTGATTCTTACGGATGTCTCTTCTTTTATCTCAAGAACGAGCTCTCTGACTTTGCAAAGCGGTTGCGTGACTTCAGGATCAACATCACACTCACGATGCTGGACGCAAAAGTGCTCCCGAATGCTATCTCTTCATCCTCGTTCAAACCCTTCTCGCCAGGATGTTTTGATCGAATAGAAACATCAAATCTTGCAGATTATATGTCTGCGCCCCAGATCCTTCGTGACTGGGCGCCGTTCTTGAATCGCAGGAACAAGTTCGCGGCTATATTGATCAATTTCATGAACTGGCAAAAGAACTATCCTGTCCTTCCTGACATGGGAGCAACGGGAAAGCAGGCAATTGAGAAGTATGCCTCTATCATGGTGGGTGTTCTCTCGGTTGTGTACCGTTACTTGACACAATGGTTTTCAATAAAAAAAAAGGTATTGATGGACGAGACGTATTAGCGTCCGGGACATGGTCGAACCCAGCTTCCCCTGCTTTTGTACGTTTTTTTGGAGGAATGTTGAACTTTACGGATGATCACGAACAATTTCAATCATTCCTTCGGGACCAAGCCATAGAGAAGGTTGCAGCCTGTTGTGGTGTTAAATTGAGAAAGATCAATCAAATACATCCAAAGGTCAGCTATATATGAGGGTCGTCACTTAATTTCTGAGAACAACTCCTCAGCGAGCCGGAGCACCGCTGAAGTCGCCACGTATAACGATACCATCGAGCCTCACAAAGTCAGATTATTACAACATATGTGAGTACTCGCTCTTTCTGTGACGTTCCGTTCCTGAAGACAGCTCGCATCAGACTTAATTGGAGGGTCACAGTCTATGACCCGCTTCACAGAATTCGAGTTGTGCGAGTAAACTCGTTCGCCGTCGTACCGTTTACGCCTGTCAGTAGATAAATTGTTCGAACTTGATCAACAGATAGTGAATGTTACCTAGTTTGGTTTTGGAGGTTGATTATTCAGACGGTCGCGGCTACGGTCTAGCAGTCACGACTTGCTATGACTCATGAGTCACAATCCTCGCTGATACTTCTCAACGCACGGAGCTCCGTAACCAGATGAGCTTGAGATGAACGCTTGAGTGATCGTACGGAAGGCACAACCTTGGAAGAAGTCTTTTCTGCTAAACACGTGACTATGCCAGCAAATGAGCGCGACTTCTTCTCGTTTGTTAGAGAAGAGGATCCGCAGCTCAACCAATGGCTTATAACGCACACTTAAGCCAAGCTTCATAGGACGAGCGTGAATGTCACTCCTAGACTCCCTATGATTGGAGTTGACTACACCAAATACCCGTGTTCGTGCCATGTTTGATTCCATACGCCGACCAACCTTGCGCAAAACCGACAAGGAAAGACACGTTGGGTCATTGGAAACGTTCTTGTCTCTTGGTCTAGGGTCTGCAGCAGATGGGTCAACACTTTCCAAGTTACCTTGTGCAATCCATAGCGCAGATTCATGCTCTAGTATATACTATGTTCCAGGGTAAGAGATAACGACTCCTGATGGGTACCTGGCTGAAAACTCGCACAGTGCCAGCGGGTCAAGGTAAAATACCATCATCCTATCGCGATGGCCATACTGGATCAAGACCTGCTAGTATTGTTCAGCATACTGCCGGAGACAGCACTGGCCGAAGCACCGTCTTGACTGTAAGCATCCCATGTTACATCCAGGTTGGGAACCTCGCTGGATTCAGAAGGAACGCGAGCCTCCTTTCAATCATATCGCCTCCAGAAAGTTGCCTGCATATGATTGTCTGCGACTGTCGCATATTGAAGCTGAACGAGGAGTCGCAGATCGCGAATTAAGATTGTGCTTCACTGGTAGGTTAAGATCCTGAGGGCTTTTCTATCGAAATTTCACTAAATTGAAGTGATGCAACCTCTGAAGACATTCGCGACCTGATGCGAACGGTCAATAGCTTGCCGGCAGGATATCGTGGCAGATGTGATTTCTTGCTAAACAACATCGACGCCATTACCATGAACGGAAACCTCGTGATCCTCTCCGCACTACTTTCCGGTCCTTCCATCGAGCAGTCAGCAGAGATCGCGATGATGTACTCTTCTGCACTCTCTCCTGCAGTTGCAGCGTATCTGAGGGGGTGCTTCCGTGTGATCTATGGCGAAGGGACAAGCGAAGGGAAATGTCGTTGGTGTTACTTAAGGACGCGTGGACAAGAAAAAATCTACCCGATGCAGAGTACAATGGCCATGCGACGACAGACGGAGATGTTCTATTCCACCTACGACCTCGAGAAGGGTCTGAGAAGTAAGAGGACCATGATTATGGACGCCAATCACGTCGACGACGTAGATCGAGCCTTTGCGAGCTTGCTTCCAGCTCATCGACCCACCTCCGTTGAGAAGGTGTCCTGGCCCCATTTTCGCTCTCAACCCCGCAGTTTTGCAGAGGCAAATCGGTGAGCAAGAAACCTTTCTCCAACTCTATCCAAATTGACGGGACTCGATTGAAGTTCGATGTACACCGCAGGTAGAGACTGGCTGGGTCATTCTACTAGAGAGTCTCAGAAGTTCTGGCGGCCAGAACGAAACACGACATATCAGCGGACATCATAGGATGCCTTTTCTTCCACGTCAAGGAGGAATTGATGGAATTCGCGCATTGTGCGAAGGTTATCCACATGGACGTTCATCTCACGCAGTTCAGCCCGCCATTACTTTCAAAGGGTATATCTATAGGCGTACTGCCCGCTTTCACAGAAGGATGCTTCGATCGTGTGGGCACAGCTGATCTTCCTGACCGAGAAAGCGTTCCAGGACTGCTGGCCGACTGGGGACAAATGTTGAACTGAAACAATGCACGGGCTTGCATAATGATGTATTCCAGACAGTGGCACAAAAACCGACGGCTCAGTGGAACCAATGCTCCGCGGTAATGATTGTTGAGCACTGTAAGGTACTCTGTCGATTCGAGTGCAGCCCCTAAATTGGGAAGTGACATAGAAAATCGAACTTGAGGGTGTCTTAGCACATGGGACCAAGTCGCCCGCGCTGATGGGCTTGATAGAGTCGCCTGACGCGTTTATCAGCCACGGAAAGGTCTTACGTGAATACCTCTGCGCAGAATGAGTTGACATAACCGCCAAGGACCTGAAACTTCGTGTTTGCCGATGTGATGGTGTAAATTCCGAGGTTCGTTCGGAAAGTAAGAAAGATTTCTGTTCTTTTCCTTACGAGCTTCCCTATCAGAGATTCGGTGTGTCGATTGATGCTCCACAACAGTTTACCGAATCTCTCGCCCGGGGAGTTCTACAATTTGTGTGAGTCGATACAGCTGAAAGCGTGTCGTGTGAACGACCAAACTTTTGTAATATGTCAGTCACGATCAGTGGAGGTGATCTTTTGACGCGATTCGTTTAATTTGAGGCGACACAATAGTTGTTAATCCTAATTTAGAAACACTCCATGGTAAACTGGGGGCTTTCTCTGGTATACCTACAAATTGCAGGTTAGAGTAACGAGAAAGCTGATAGAGGGTATATTTCGACGATGCCTCATGGTCATGAAGTGACCTTTGAATGCCTAATTCGATTTTTGCAGCGATCTAGGGTGGCAACTTGTGTATCCTCGACGGTAGTATATTAGCGGCAACGTCCGTAAATCTTCTTCGTCTACATCCCGCATGTCCAACGTCTCTACCCGTATTACTCGAGCTATATAAAGCTCAGACACCAAACCGTCTCCTGAGCTCGAAACACGTGCTGCACAACATCCTTTTTCCCCTCCCAAATACTCCAAATCGTGAAGAGGTATAGGCTTTGCCACCAACTGACAGGACAGCGACCCAAGAGCCCCGGCAATTATTGGGTGATTCTCCTCTGTGGGTAAATATGGGGTCGAGGAAAATGGCTCCGGATGGAGATCTGCGCGAGAAAACTTGATAGCTATGTCCTCCTGCCCTGCCGACAATAGGTTGATAACCATATGCGAGGTATCTTCTGGTCGCGCATTATTGAGAATATTGGCCATTCGAGAGGGGACACGCAGAGCAAACGATATCAGAGGGTACGGGTGCATAGCAATTGATGTGAAAGACGAGAGAGTCGCGCCGTGGTATGGATGTTTTGCAGTTGCCGAAGGCATATGCGCTGTAACTACCGCCACGGGCTGCGCAGTGTGGCGTAGAAGCTTTCGTAAGCAGTTCTGGGTATGCTTTCCATGAAAAATGTCTGTTGCGAAACCACGCGAAATTTTTGTTGTTACAGCTCTGGACATCATAGTTGAATGTGGATTGTTTGTCCCTGCTTCTGTAACGGCATCTAGTTTGCCGCGGGAATCCAAGCTTTACGCTTTACACTTACACAACACCACAAAAAACCTGAATAGACGCTAGCTTCCTGCCTCATTATCCAGGGAAATACGAACAAAGGATAACTTAAGACAAGGACCTGAGGACATGTACACTTGCAACCTCTGCGTCCGGGCGGAGTTTCAAATTTCATCGCTAGCTCCGAATGAAAAACTTCGCTTTCATCTTCGAGAACTACCACAGATTCTAGAGCTGAAACTAAGGTTTTTCCTGTTAGTAGGTCAGAGCGCAGCACCATCGGCCTCTTGTTGATCTCCTTTATTCACCTCACTGCTAGCACCAGAACCTATTTCTGCCAGAAAAAGTGACAAAGAAATGTGTCATGCCATTTTCAGTGCACATATTTCTAATGGAAAAAGGGCCAAGACAATGGAAAAAGGGTCAAGACAATGAAAAATGCCTTTTTCTCAGAGAAGAAGTTGCCAAAGAAATGGCAAGACATATTTCTTTGTCACTTTTTCTAGCAGAAACAGGTTCTGGTGCCAGCAGTGCCTCTTTCTTTGTCATCTCATTTTCTCAAATCACATCTCTACTTCACATAATCACTGACTCTAGCATGGCCACTTGCCATTGTTATGAATGCACAGTCAATTGTGAGGGTGAGTCAATGCCTACTTTATGAGTTTACAATTGGCTAAAGATATAGATTACTGGACAAAAGGCTTACTAGTCTACTATTCTCTGTTCAGAAACACACTAGCTCATCACTGAGTTCCATATATAATGTGTCCATGTTGCTTTCACTCCCTCACAACTACAGAGACTCTCTACCCTAAGCCAGACCTAATAGAGTCTCTACCCCTGCTCCTGTTGAGAAACTCTTCAACTAAAATATGAATGATGCTGCTGCTAATCTTTTCTAGCTTGCCAATAATTCTCCTATTGCACCAGGTTTTGACCTGCTAACAGCATGGCTAAGTATTCAGTCATTGGGACAGTTTTTTGACCCTCTGTTATTCTGGCAAAAAACAATTTATCACCAGCTAGATTGATAATTTGAATACCACAAGACCATTAAATAAAGTCATGTGGCATGATTTACATCTGTTGAAAGTGTTGAAATCAAGTTCAACCATCTTTCTTTTACTCCACCCATCATATGAAACCCACATCTTCTGCTCAGTGCTCCACAGTTATTTTTCTTCTCAAGGAAGAATACAGTTTATATTAAATCTAGTCTAAAATTAGTCTGAGGTAGTCTACTGTTGACAGGATCAAAAAGGAGGCAGATTTAGACAAGGAAACCTATTGTACATTGCCAATAGATCAAGACCAGTCTGATTCAGTCCTTAAGTGTTCAAAAATCCATAACTTCTGTTATACTCTGGTTCTACCATGAAGCCAGGTGCAAACATATGGAGAAATGCTTTGAAGTGTTCAATTCCAGTAGTGGCCTCCTATTATACATCACATCTATTTAAGAAAGTGAGATGCTAATTTGGGCTTCACACTAACTTCAGTTACATGCACTTGAATCAGGGACAATAATTGGGATGGCATGTTATTAGCAATTTGAGTTGAGATTTATAAATGGGAAGATGGTATGAACTCTGAAGGATCAAATTCTAGTAAAAAGTGACTACAAGGCATAACTGGCACACTTTTTAACAGGAACCAGGCTGAAGTACAGTACTAGGAGTGTCCATAATTACCATACCTGATCTCATACTGCAAGAGCTATAAATATAATACCCAGCAGCATTGTATGTAGTAACTGCTAGCTCTCAAAAAAAATGAAATATCAAATCAGTCAATCAAATTAGGAAATCAGGATTAGTTAGTGTCCCTAGTTGGCTTTGGACTTCTTTATGCTGTACATATGTAGATGTAGATATGGATGATATGTAAGAAAAAATGTTATCAATCCTGAGAACATTATGTGTGTACATTTGAACATAGAAAATGGAGTTGCTAGAAGGTTCAGGTGCTCACTAGTCACTACAAGATTCATAGAAAGTAGGCAAAGTAATAGATATTGATAGTGAGGACTGCTCTATACACATGCATAAATTCTTTGCCAAACAGTATTGTTGAATAATTATGGCACCCTTGGTTGAGATTCTAAGTGTTCAATCTGTGGGGAGGAGACAACTATAGCATTGGTCTTCCCATTTGCCACTGGAAATGCTCTTCCAAAGACAAAAAGATAAAAAGAATAGAATTTATACCACAGAAAACTTTTGGCAGAAAAATGGATCAGGCCTAGGATCAACTTGTCTCTGCTTCTAAGGTGAGCATGTAAAAGTCATCAAGTATTG
Source organism: Termitomyces sp. T108 (assembly GCA_017657275.1). Classification (NCBI taxonomy): domain Eukaryota; kingdom Fungi; phylum Basidiomycota; class Agaricomycetes; order Agaricales; family Lyophyllaceae; genus Termitomyces; species Termitomyces sp. T108. The sequence goes on along the minus strand of JAGGAU010008673.1, from coordinate 2,983 downwards.
AGGTTAAGATACCAAGACAAAAACATCCAGATTTGATGTACATATACTGGTATACTGGTACATTCAAATATAGACTTATTCAAGATCTCTCAAATCAATTCATTGGAGCTAGCAACTTTTCAATACTATGTCTCAACCCTTGAAAGCACAATTACCCTTGAGTTTAGGGAAAGACTATCAATAAATAGTATGCTTCTTGTTTATGGAAGATAAACAAATAGAATTGTATTCATTTAGGATGTGCAGGTATGCATAGAGAGCAACCAATGTAAAGTACCAATCTATGCAAGTTTTGGGGTGTGTGTAAGTATGTGTGAGGTTGTAGAAAAAACTGTTTTTTCTCTCTGATCTTTATGAGCTTTTTTTTGCAGAATTTAGTGAGAAAAGAATGTCCATGGCAGACAATCTTTAGTACAATGGCATAGCACCAGGCACAAAGATTGCTACAAAAACACTTCAGCTCAGCGTTTGATATAATTTTGTATGCTTACTATAAAGCATGGGGTCACCAAAACTTGAATTGATAGAATACTATGTCTTAGTCTTACACCTATATATCTTATAGATGGATTTACTACTACTGAGCTCTGGTTATTCTAGAGCATAGAGTTTGCAAGTTCTGGACCATTGAACACCAGTTTGAGGCCTATTTTAGCTTTTTTATACATAGCATGATTTTTATGGACCAATGCTTGGTTCCTGAGTGGATAGATATAACACCAAATCATCATGCAGATTGATGATAAATATCAGTCTATCTTGAGTAGTGAATCTAGAATGGTTCTTTGGATGTGCAATAACCTCTGCACATAGCTTATCACAGGTATACTCCCAACTTATAATATACTGGAAGGTAATACTTTCATTATACACTGGAGCTAATTGACTTTGGGCAGAATCTAATGCTCTTTCTAGTACTATATCAGCATGATTGCCACTTCTTTCCATTCTTTGCTGAGTTTCATTGACTCCTTTAGCTAAGGGAGCTTCATTGGGTTCTTTATTAGTGAGGCATTTAGCTTCAATATTTTTAGCTTCCTGCTTCTTCTGTAAGTGCTTACTTTGTTGCTTTTCCTGCACCTACATGGCCTAAATCTTGACTACATGATCCTTAACCTCCCAATATCACTGATATAGAAGGTATTCCCCTTCAAAATCAATACATATGACTACATGACATATGTAGTAGTGTGTTTTGTGCACCTTATGCCATCTGTCACTCTTGAAGTATCTGAAAAGACAATACACCACTTTGTTCAACTTATCTTAAACATAGGTTATGTCAAACTTGTATTGTAACATGCAGTGAATACATTTCCTCTGACAAGGTAATAAGCTTGCTTGGATTTTGAAGAACTCCAGCATTCTCTAGTGCCTTATGGTCTGTAGTGATGTGAATTTTGTATTTTAATGCTCTTAGTGTTGCCAGCATTTCCAACTCATGCACTGCATAATCTTGTTGTGCATTTGTAAACCTTTCTAACATAAACACTTTGGAGCATGGCAGAGATTTTTGGATAAAAATCCATTAAAAACAGGTCATGTGACTTCTAACAAGTGTTTCTCTTGAAGAACTCAAGATATAAATTGAGAAATAGTAAAAAAACACTCATTCTATTTTTTTGTGTTTTTTGAACTATTTTCAAGATTTTCTTTTTGTATTTCTAGACTTTTTCTTGAAAATATATCACATGTATCTTCTGATTAAGTTACCTTTGCAATTTTCTTTATCACATGTTTTTTCAAGAAACCTTTTTTGTATTTTTTCAGAAAAATAAATTGTAAAAATGTTATATGTTTTTAAAAACAGAAATCAGAAATTCTTTAAATGTTCCTTAGGAAAGATCAATCAGAAATACTATAATGTTGATGAGCATGGGCACTGATCACATGATTTGGCCAACTTTCCACCACCACAAGCCTCTCCAAAAAAAATCAAATGCACTCTCTCATACTCTATAGTGACAAATAAAGCATCAAAAATGCTTTGCATGCTGCAGTTGGCCATTGTAAAGCCCATGGCCTCTGTCCCATTCCCTCCTTCCTCAGCTAATTCTTTACACCCCACATGGTTTGTGAGTATGATATACCATGCATTTTCTTGCATTGCTGAATTGCAAGAGTAGATCATTGACAATGTTGTGAGCAGATGCTGTGATCAAGGCATTGATCAATTACTGTTCATTCTTCATATTTTGCAGCCAATTGTTCTTGACTAACTTCTTAATAGTCAATGCAGAAAACAAGAAACATCCTCTTAAAACTTCTTATCAAACTTGCACACCAGTTTGGCCTCTTCTTTGTCTCTGCCATCATCCTCAGTTCCAAACTCTTCACATCTGCTATTTCCATGGCAAAAGCATACTCATAAGGAATGATTTATCCTCAACTAACATCATCCAGTCTATCTCTCCTTCACCTATCAGCTCAGATGCTAACCCTCCTTCAACAGTAGGCTTGGAAAGTAGCACTCCTTTTGCAATGATGGAGTTAGAAGGGCAATCCAAGGTCTGTATTTGCCACTGATAAAGTTGAGTATGTAGTGGCTGAGCTGGACCACACAAGTTGATTGACAAACATGCTGAGTCAACTCTTCAAGACTTTTATCAGAATGTCAGTAGATGACAGGCTCAGGTTGTTTGGTGTTCAGTCAGTAGTCACTGAGGATAAGATATTGATTACTTGTGTAAGAGAGAAAAGAGAAAGAGAGCAGAGAGTTGATTGTTTTCTCTACTAATGCTATGTGCTCTGACTTGCAACACAAATTTCAGATTTGATCCCCGTGACTAGGTCAGTTTCTGGGTCAAGAATCAATGTTGTAACATGGAGAATACATTGTCAGATTTCTATATCAGGCTGACATCATCAAAGTCTGACACTAAATGAGTACAAACTTTGGCATTGTTAGGACCCCCACCCATTCCCTCCCATCAAATTCCAGCTCTGATCCCTCCCTGGTAGATCAGCCCCATTCAGGTGTCAG
>JAGGAU010008672.1:0-12492 GCA_017657275.1 Termitomyces sp. T108 | reverse complement strand
GGTACGAGGGATATAAAAGGAGAGGGTTGAGGAGAAGGAAAGGCAAGCAAACTGATTGCCACGGTGCGGAATCCCCTGTGAGTGGATTCTTTGACCTAGGAGCTCTAGTTTGTCTTCCTTGGTTTTGCAATAAAATTGTATTTGAACCAAATTTTGAGTGACTTTTGAGTTTACTTAAAATAAAATCAAAATCTATTACAACTTTACTATTCTAAAGTGTGCGCTACGTGTGTCTTAAGCCCCACGAACTTGCGATTTGGAAAGTAATCTGATCAGATAAGATTAGATTAGATAAGATCTAATCAAACTTATCGATCTCAACTTATACATTTCGCATCAGTATCTATACAACATTCCTCGGGCTTTCGTTGGCGACAAACTTAGCTTACACGGTTCTCGTCTTTTACAAGCTTTGGTGGGTAACTACCTGCTGTGGCGCAAAACTTATTTATTTGGCGCAAAGGGCCCATCGACGCCTAGGCCGTAAGCGAGGTTCTCACACTCCCGCTGAACGAGCGCTTCTTGTTCTTGTTGAATCTGGAGCACTCTTCTGCTTATTCCAAGTAAGTCATCCGACATGAACCATGTGATTTCATAACGACCCTCGACTGCTCTTTAGGTAGCGATGTTAGGTTCAGTACTGGTACCAAAGAATCTGTCGCCTCCTTTCAACGTTGTCCTTGGCATTGTACTCTGCACGTATACTTTGTGCTGCGTATGTATCCTTAGAGGTCATCTACCAAGCAACTTGACAATCTTAAATTGCATCTTCGTAGGCCATCTACTCACCCATCGTCGTGATTTTGATCAATTACCATAAATCCTCTGCCGTGACGACTTGTGTTCCGCTTTCTTGTACTGACAAGCAGGAATTTGGCTCTACCTCTGGCGTTGAAGATGGGCGGAGGCAGGCTACGGTTGCTGCCGTAATGACGGAATGGTCGACTAGAGTAGCAGCTAGCGCAAATTAGTAAGTTCTTTTTCGATTGACATTTGATTCTTTTATCTAATTGCCTGACGGTTCTGCGGTAAAACCGTAGTGATGACCAATTGTGTATCCTTCACACGGAGCCTTTAGCGAGGGATTTGATGAGTGACTTCGGATATGCGCATGATCACACATAATGTGTTTTTTTCAAGATCACGTATGTTTCTCAGGCTTCGAAATCTTTTGAATACTTCTGTGGCTACGAAAAACTTATCATTTAAAAGTGCCTCGTGAGATACTGCATGCCTCATTAGTACAAAGGTTTTTATTCCAACCATTTCCAACCATGACCCTGGAGTCGAATCATCCTTGATTTTTCGACTCCAGGTACGTTTACTGCTAATTACTCACGTATCTACTCTAACAATAATCACCATTGATTCTTCGACTCCAGATTCAATTGTATTATGTTCAGTTTGTGCATTTCCAATCAATATGCTGCATCAGCCTGATCTCCTTAGTTTGAGATGACAGCCTGAAAATCATGAGTACAGAAATCCACTTAGAGTACAGATGAATCTCAACAAGGATGAACTTCAGACTTCAAAACCCCTGGCAGTTTTTGACATCATGGCATCAGGAATCCCAATGAGAGGGTCGTTTTGAATGTGAAATAAAACGTGACAGGTTTGTGATTCTGCCAAAACTTAGGAGCAGTACTACAAGATCTCCTATGAATAAGAGTAGGTAGAACTATCAGCATTGAACATAATAATGTTGTGGATAGAGAACATGTCTGTGAAAGCAGAAATGGCTCCAAATCAGGTTAATGGTAGTGGGAGCTGAATCAGCATGACACAAAATTGGTACATCAAGGGATGTGCTCAGCTTCCCCAAGGGAGCACAGCTCATTGATGCGGCCCCCTGAGAGTCTTGAGTTTTGAAATGAATAGGAATTTATAAAATTAATTCGACTATGATTGATTGAAGTGAAATACAAGATTTTCAGTGTTGAAAGGAATGTTTTTCTTGCGAATGATGCACTAGGAAAAAAAAGCTGTGTGACCCATGCCTTTGGCACAGGCCTTGCACTTCACCCCTAAACCCTCTGAACTCAAGGCTTAGACCCAATGAGAACAAGCTCTGGGTTTGTCCGGAAATATCTGAATGAGTCCTCTTTGGCTATGTTTGCCTGATGAACTCAAAACTTGAAATAGAATTCAGATCAATATATAAAGCTATACGATACTTATGTTGCTGTTCAATTTGGTTCATCCTTATTGCACCTGTTGCAGATTAGACTCAGTCGATAAGGCAAACGACTGTATTATTATCTACCTGTTGCAGATTAGACTACGAGATAATATTAGTTCCGAGTAAATCTAGATGTAGCAATTACACACACCTCAGTCGAAAAGGCAAACGACTGAGAGTGCTAACATCCGAATCCGATCAATATCCCTTGGAACTATACAGTTCCTATTTTCCTCTCGAGTTTCCCTCCTGCGGCACATAACCACGTGGTCCCCACGTGATCCCCTCCGCGTACCGCGATCCCTCTTCCAACAACACCTGACTGGTCTGAGTTGTACAGAATATTCATTCCAAGTAGTAATACAATATTGTCTAAAATTGTCTATAATCATATAACCGGGACCGTAATTCAGAGCGAAAGCAGAGGAGTGAAATGATAGTCCGCGGAAGGAGAGACGCCCTGAACGCAACTTGTGTCACAGTCACAGAGACTCAAACCTTTGTCTTGAACATCCATGTACATACACTTTCCTGGACACACCCACCCACCAACACCATTACACACTAAAATGCAAAACCCTCAGTAAAGATGCTTACACGCAGATCATCATAATTGAGCCTAGCTTATATATCCATACAGCGCTATCTTTGGGTTCTCTCTCGGAGGTTACGCTACCCATATGCAGTATTCTCGGACCTTGCACACTCATTCATTTCAATACGTTATGTGTGTATACGGGCTTGACTAGATTCATGATGTTTTTTGCTTTACTCCGATCAATTTCTGTTGCTGACAATCAGATACCCGGGGCCGACTTGCTCCTAATGCAGAGCGAACACGTAGGAGTGAAAACTGCCCCGTCATATCTATGCTACGTTTCATATCCGAGATTGAGAATCTGAAGGTTACTTTCTTAGAAAAAGAAGAAGCGTAACCTACCAATGCGGTCGTCACCTTCCCCGAATAATCCAAAGTCGTCCCATCAAGAAGCACATATTGACCTGCCTGAGGCTTTTCCTGACTTCTCAATCTTTTGGAAATTCAATCTGTTTGAATCTTTCAAAGATACCTCTGACGACGCTGTAAGTCCATCGCCGAGCTTACTAATAATACACATTGGATTCCTGAAAAGAATTCCCTTTGCTACCCAATGCTACCCAAGCGATTTTGACAACGCTGCTGATCTTGACAGAGTCTCAAAGTTGTCGAGTTCACAAGTGTCAACGTTCGAAACGTCGAAATCCTTTGATTATACCGGTGTTATGGCTTTGAAGTTCTGTTATGGTTTTGAAGTTCTGGATTTTTAGCTCCGAAAATTCCAAAGAGCCATGATGTTACTGCCCAAGAGCTTACCTTAACTATCTGGACCCACCTGATTAAGGATTTTGCTGAACTTTAATGTCACGTTCTTAATATTATGCTTACTTATATATATGCGCTAACTTATACCCTCCCTCAGGCAAGCATCCCTTTTCATTACGCGACCTACGTCATTCTGGTGAAGTACACCTACTACACTATTACCTTATGCTAGACCTTGACACGCCGTGGAACTTGAAGTTGCTAGGCAGAACTTCTGAAGTTCTAGTTGGATGGATGCCGCAGCCCCCCACTATTATCCAGCGTTGGCTTTCAACAAAAGTTGACCAGGTCAATGCCAAAAATGAAACATTTGCCGAGGTCATCCAGCAGTTCCAGAAATTCATCGAAAGCGACTCATCTATCTTGTTTCTTTTCCAACAAATGTTCAATCAGGTACCAACTACTGACCCGTACAGCCGTGACTCCTTTGGAAATCCATCAGTGAGTACTTTCATGTTTGAGTAGACACTTGCTCACCTCTATGCTCAAGGTTCGCGATTACATGACAATGCTACGCTTGCTTAACTCTTTCTTGACTGAAGCTCCTGTTTTTACATTGAAATATAGCCCTCTTGCTTGCCCTATCCAAACAATCCTCCAATGGCCAATCGCTACACCTGCCGGGATTGCGCTCTTCTTGATGCCCAGTGTCAACGAGCACTTACGCAATGTACTCAATGCACAAGGGAAATTCCTTTCGTCCCCTGCATCGGTATACGTCATCTCGCAAGAACCAGGAGGTTGGTTGAGCAAGGAAGCCCTAGAAGCTATGGGGGGATTCACCGACGACTTTATCCATGATACCTCGAAGCCTCACTGGGGTTTCACGTCATGGGACGATTTTTTTACCCGTCGTTTCAAAGATGGCGCGCGCCCTCTACCCGCTCCATACGATCCAAATGTTATCACCAGCCCTTGCGAAGGCATTGTCTATAACATCGCTCACAACGTTCTTGAACATGATTTCTTCTGGCTTAAAGAAAACGCTTATTCGCTCACAAATATGCTTGCAAACCATGAGTTCGTTCCAGAGTTTGTCGGTGGTACCGTCTACCAATCGTTCTTGACTATTCTCACCTACCATCGTTGGCACTCCCCAGTCACGGGTGTCGTCGTTGACATCGACTTTGTACCAGGGACATACTATTCACCCTCACCTACTATCGATATGTGTTCACTGTCACTGGAAGCATCACAAGGATATCTTACCTCTGTCGCCACTCGCGTGAACATCTACATACAGGCCGATGCCCCCAACATCGGGTTGCTGTGTTTAATGTGTGTTGGGATGGCTGAAGTGTCAAGCTGTGAGGTGACCGTAAAGAAAGGTGAAAGTGTTGTTCAGGGGCAGGAGATGGGGATGTTCCACTTTGGCGGGTCAACGTCCTGTTTGATCTTCCGTCCCGGTACGAAGCTTCGGTTCGCAGATATTGTGAAGGTCGGGGACATGGAGAATATAATCAAGTTGAACGAGCCTATAATGTTCGTGGAAGCATGAGAAACAGCTTTAAAGTCCATATTTTATCAATCCAATTCTATGTATCTTACTGTCGTCACAACAGTTAGATAGCTTTCTACTTTTCTATTAGAGTCTCGAGTACTTTCCTCAAAGAACGGTTTCAACCCAACCCGGTAGCGACTTGAAGCTTGCCGATAGACTCGTAACAAGGGGCAAAGTTCTTCTCAGAAAAAATGCGGATCAAGCGCCTCATCTCAGTGAAAAACCCTCATGAAGGCAGTGAAAAACCCTCATGAAGGCTATGAATCCCATTGAAACAATGATATCGAGGGCTCAAGAGATGAAGTATCGGTCTGCGGGGAAACGACTACTTTTGTAGACTCTGACATGTACGCCGATTTGTCCATGAGAAGATTCTTTATCATGACTTATACGTGGAAATCGGAGCTTATAATTACGTTTACAAAACATGCTCTTATCTGAGAATAAGGATAGAACCAGATTTACAAACGGAGTTTTGTAAACGCCCATTGGTCGGCACAGCGTCTCCTTTTCGGAATCCACACCTATTTTCCTATCATCTGGTTCTGATGAGCTTGTTGACGTGAGACCTGAGTGCCGCTGACGTCCCCGTAAATGTGTACATATAAGTCACATGAATTACCGGTTCCCCACTGAAAGCGACAAATCACGATATTTGCGTTTCCTGTAAAAGAATGTTTCTTTATTTCTTTTTGACAAATCCTGAACGGGTCACATGAGATGAGTCGGGACAGGTGGAAGTCACCTGCTAGAATCTAATCATCTACGTTGCAGTTGAACTGGAATCAGGTTGATGTGGTCAATAGCACTGTTAAACATGAAGATATTGAAAGTCACAAGAAGCATGCAATGATGACTGTTGTGTAATTTGGGTCCCCTGGAGTCGCCTGATGACAGTTCACAACCATTGACAATCCCAAGTCAAAGGCGACCAAGCACAGATCATTGCACATTTCTTACACGGTGAAATAACTATATATTCCTATTGATATCCTGCTGCGTTTGACCTTGCTCTTGCCGGATATTGCCTGAAAGATAATTAATTGTAATTCTTCCCAAGGAGGAGGAATGATGGTATGTACCCTGAGTTTGTTGAGAACGATCACCGGTGACAGCGCCGAGAACAGCATCTTTCTTGCCACCAATGCGATCTTTAGTCCCCTCGACATAACCCTGGGTCTGAGCGGACTTGATTTCTGTTTCACCGGCGGCATGCTCCTGCTTGCCCGACTGTTGCCAAGAGGTACTGCCAGTTATCTTTCCAATGCCCTCTACGACGTTACCCTTCGCGGAATGAATGTGACCGGACGTTTTACTGCAAGCCATTTGGAAGTTAGAAATAACGTGTCAGAAGCATTGAATGTACATGCCTAGGATCACCGGAACCCATATTGCTTGTGGATGAAGAGAAGTTAGAGGACATGTTTGGTTTCAAAGTTCTGTCTTTGTAGATACTGGTTGATGTTGCAGGATCTATATAGCTTTTGGGAGCAATGATGTAATGTAAAGGATGTGCCACATGGTGACGCATCCGACATGGACACGACTGAGTCCTACGTGCATGATGACGTCTACCTACGTCACACCATGCATGAAACACAAGAATTATACCATACAACACAATCACGTCTTCCATCGCGTGCCACTACGGTTTTTACACTTCGTCCTGACATAAAAGGACAGTCCCTAACGGCATTATAAAAATCTCTACGGACCGACTCTATAATAACAGTATATCGAGGTCGTGAGGGATAGAAGTAAGAGATGAGGTGCGAACCAGTCAATACTAGCGATATCTGAGTCGGCGTTCTCGACATTCCCGTAGGATTGCTTGTTGCGATGCCGTCCAGCGTCCTATTCAGATATGAAAATACCTTTCATTGATCTTCCAAGACTGGTCTTTGTGGTAATGTCTATTGATTATTCCCCTGGACACGCCTAAATGCCGTTGATGGAGTGTTATGACTCATCTACGAGATAGAGATAGATGCCACGGACGGTTCGATTCAATGGGTACAAAAAGCTGGCCAGGGAAAGAGTCAGGTGGTGGTTGAGGCACACCCAGGCCCTGATATGACGGAAACTTTGGAGGTTTATATCTACACAGCTTAGCTCGGAGTTGTGCATTAAAACGAAACTAACGGAGACACGCACACAGCAATTTTTCTGAGATATCTCCATATGGTGGACGGATGCAGAGGAACAGGAAGCGTCCGAGAGTTCCAGCTACAACATAGCTTGTGAGAAAGGAGTTTGAGGGAGTCAGCGCTTCAGTGACTTGTCAACGATCTTCATGACTCGAACTTCTAATATCGAGACTTGGTTGGGTTCCCGCTATGCAAATGACTAGCATTTATCAAACAGAGCGTTGTCCATTCTGAATAATGGGTCCAGTATAGTAAAGATGCTTTAATGGGACTGGTAGACTTCGTCGCGTGCAAATTCCAACATGTTCTACTTGAAACAATGTCACTTGGACAAAGAACAACAGGTAGTTAACCGCAGCAACACAGTATGCCATACAATGCTAAACACATTTATAGATAAATTCGACATCATCCTGGTAACGGAACCGTGGTGGGGGGGAATAGGAACCGAACAGAGGGGACCAGCGGCGCTGGGAGCCTGGACACCAATCCCGCCGACACCAAACATACCGACTAACAAGAGACCAAGAGTCATGGCGTACACCAAGAAAAGACAAGACTTCACAGTAACGCTAAGATCAGACCTAGCACAAGACCTCGACATACAAATACTGGATGTAGCGCAGGCCGACTACCCGACAGTGACTATAGTAAACATTTACAACCAACCCAGATCCCGAGAATCGACAACACGAAACAACGACGCAGCAACCAGACTTAGAGCGATAGAACTCCCAAATGAACAACCGGTAATCATCAGCGGGGACTGGAACCTACACCATCCAATGTGGAGCAAAGGGTCCCAGGATCCGCAGGGAGGGACACAAGAGATGGTAGACTGGATGCAAGAGAACGGTTACGCACTAATTAACGAAAAAGGTGAATGCACGTATCACGAGCACCGCAGGAGAGGAGCAACATCAGTGATAGACCTAACGTGGACTAACACAAAAGCAGCCACGATTGATACAATAAAGGAGTGGGCTATAGACCCGAACCTGGCATGTGGATCGGACCACTTTGCGCTGAAGTGGAAGATCGACCACGGCACAACTGACATCCAGAACATTGCAGGACTCAGATACAATTTTAAAGACACAAAGGCAGCAGACTGGAAGGAGGCGTTCGAGAGAGAAATTGCAAGGAACAAAAGGAGGTGGGAGGCACTATGCGATCTAAACACTAACCGAACGCCAGGAGAACTAGACGAGGATGTCAACATCATTACAGAGGCGATGAAAGCAGCAACAGAAGAGACAGCGAAAACAAGGAAACCATCAAATAAGGCTCGACCATGGTGGTCTGAGGCACTGACGGAGGCGAACGACAGAAGGATGAGCCTACGGGAGAACCAGAGAGCATACGTCACCCGATGGGGAGAACAGAGCGAAGAAATACACAGGGAACTGAGGAAAGTCACTAACTACTTCAGAAGGTTATACAGACACGAAAAGACCAAATGGATCAACAATACGCTGGAGGAAGCAACACCAGAGAACATGTGGGGACTCCGTGGCTGGTCCAAGGGCGCGAGGAACTACCCATCACCAGCCATCAAAAGACAGAACGAAGAACCGGCAATAACGCATGAGGACAAATGCGATGCACTCCGAGAAGCCCTGTTCAAAACGCCACCCACCCTGGAAGGAAACGGAGAGGTGGACCTAGCAGAAGTGCAGGAACATGACCACGCACACGTCAGGATAACCAGAGACGAGGTAAAGGAGGCAGTCTACAGACATAGTGTGAAGAAAGCACCGGGGGTCAGCCAACAACCATTTAACACTGTCAGATGGGCATGGGAAGCAGAGGGTGAGATCATATTCACGCTAATGCACCACTGCGTTGAAACAGGACACCACCCCAAACCATGGCGACGAGCCGTCGTGGTAGCGTTGAGGAAACCATGGAAACCAGATTACTCGGAACCCAGGGCATACAGACTGATACAACTTCTAGAATGCATGGGAAAGGTACTGGAGAGCATAATCGCACGACGCCTAAGCCACCTGGTAGGGAGAAACGACCTAGTCCCACCAACACAGTTTGGGGCCGCCCAGGTAGCTCGACAAACGACGCGCTGCTGACACACGTCGAAGACATACAAATGGCAAGGAGACAAGGCAAGGTAACCACGATACTCACTTTTGACATATCAGGTTTCTTCAACAATGTGAATCATACAAGACTCCTACATGAACTACAGCGCAAAGGCATACCACTGCCGCTAGTGAGATGGGTGGCATCATTCCTGAAGGAAAGAGAAGCCATGGTCTGTTTGGATGGATCTAGGAGCACGATGAAACCAGTTGAAAATGGAATCCCACAAGGATCCCCAGTCTCGCCAATACTGTCAATAATATATGGCAGTGAACTAATTGAGCTAATGAAAGAGAGACAGAAAACCCAAAGGGACATGGACCAACGGAGATCGAGGAAGGGAGACCCGACCGACACGACACTATACATGTACATTGACAATGGAACACTGATGGTCTCCTCAGGGTCACTAGACCTAAACGTCAAGATACTCAGAGAGGAATTTGTATTTGTAAACAGATGGCTAATTAGGGTCGGACTATCAACGGCAGCAGAGAAAACGGAGATGATGCATCACTCGTGGAAGCAGGACAGGGGCTATTCACCACCAATAAAACTACCAATGCCAGATGGCTCTGAGACGACAATTGAGGCCGGCGAATCTATACGGATCCTGGGACTGCACCTCGATAGGAAACTGACGTTCAATAACCACATACAGAAAACAGTGCAAAAGGCAAAAATAGCGCTAGCAGGAACATGCATCCTCGCAAACACGATATGTGGACTGAGTCAAACACAACTCAGGACGATGTATAGAGCTTGCATGATACCAGTTATTACATATGCCTCCCCAAGCTGGTGGACGGGTAAGAAAGGACATGTAGATAAACTGACCAAAATATAGAACAAGGCACTGCGACACATTGCAGGGGCCTTTAGGACAACACTAGTCAAAGCTCTAGAAGTCGATCTATCCGTTCCACCGATGGAGATCACGCTAGACATCACGGTCAAAGGATATGCACACAGACTCCACAAGCTCAAAGTCACTAACCCGATAATAGAACGACTCCTGATGGGGCAAAACATCAATGAGAACCCCGAACCCAATGCCTGGACAAGGTACAAACCAGAAAGCGACCAAGAAACTGACACAATTAGAGAAAATAACACGGCTGACGTACAACCCAGAGACAGGTGAAAAGATTGACCTGTTCATGACACCTCCTTGGCGCAGGACGGCGCAGACTTATGTCACCAACTAACAATTACAGGTGCGCCAAAGAAGGCTAAGAAAGCGGAGGAAGCCAGGAAACACAATGAGGAAATGAGAGAATGCGGAAGGGACGGAACTCGCATCTTCGTATACTCAGATGGATCGATGAGGGACGAGGACATGAACTCCGAAAAGAAGATAGTAGGGTGGGGATTAGTAGGCTACCACCAGGGCCGAGAGGTCTTCTCGGCCAGGGGTGGGCTAGGTAACAAGGCAGAGGTATACGACGCTGAACTAGTGGGAATAGCTCAAGCAGCAAAGACGGCGACGAGTTACACACAAAGGAACGAACAAGTGAGGCACATACACATATACGCTGACAACACAGCAGCAATAACCTCAGCATACGAACCGAAACCAAAGCCGGGACAGGCGCAAATGGCCACCATCACACATTACATTGACAATTTCCTAGCGGGACACGAGGAGAGGACAGTCAGCCTCGAATGGTGTCCAGGTCATAAAGAGGTGAAAGGTAACGAAAGAGCAGACAAAGAGGCAAAGAAAGGGGCAGAGATATGGTCGCAAGACCACATCAGTCTCACACATGCAAAAAGGACAACAAAAGAAGGGGCAATGGAAAGGTGGACGAGAGAATGGAGAAAGACTCCACCCACAGGAGGCTTCGCTATTGCAAATAGACTTCCACCACGATGGAAACCAAGAGAACATGTGGTACACATGCCGAGGGAGGTATTTGCACGGCTCACGCAATGCCGGACAAGACACTCGTTCATAGGTGAGTATTACGCAAAATTCGTACCGAATGAAACAACAGGATGTCCCTGCAGGGAATGATACCAAACACGCGAACATATAATCTGAACATGCCCAAGGTATGAGGGACATAGGGAGATACTACAAGAGGTAGACGAACAGATGGAACTGGGAACACTACTCGGAACAAAGGAGGGATTAGAGGCGATGGGAAAGTTCCTAGAGAAGTCTGGGGCGTTCACAAAAACGGGCACTAAATACAGTCGAAGGGAAAAACCGACGGAAGAAGAAGATGAGGAAAACGAAGAGGAGGCGGAGGAGAGATGGCGGAGATGGACAGAAAGGGAGAGAGAGGAGACACGGGGACTAGTGGAGGAGCAGGAAGAAGACAGGACGACGAGACGGGAATTTGGGGGATGGGTGGAAGTGGACGCAGGATAGAGAGAGGGAGGATGAGCGAGAACTAGGAGGAAAGGGAGAGAAGGACGAGGTGACGATAACGGACACATAGAAGACAAGACGAAATGACAGGGCAACATCGGATGGCAGGCGAGGAACCACACACCACGGGAGGTCAAGACACCCTGCGTACGCATATGCAAAGACAGGTTGGATATAGGAAACAACACAAAACCCACTGACACCCACAGAAAACACGAAACTCACCCCACTCCATCCAATCCAACCGAACGTACTACGTGATGTGACCCTGCACAATATACACGCCACAAGAACTATGCGAGGAAAATTATACTACCAAACACCACATACAAGCTCTGACGCAGAAACGCATACCATTACACACAGTCGGAGTAGAGTACATACAGTTACTTTACCCCCGCCTCTTAGCCCAGTATTGCGGCTTGCCGGCGGTAAAAACAGAGTTCATTCATTCATTCATTCATTCCTCGAATTTTGCGTCCCTCCGGCTATCTTTCGTCTTCCGGCTATTCTCCTGTCGTCATACAATACCTGGTTCGATGTCCTTGATTTTTGCATCCCTCCGGCTATCTTTCATCTTCCGCTCCTGTTGCCGTTGCTATACTCGGTTCGATGTCCTCGATTTTTGTACCCTCTGGTTAACTTTCAGCTATTGTTACATACCTGTCCTCCATTTTGGCAGCCTTCCGGCAACCTTTCTGTCTTGGCTATAACTGTTTATCTAGTTTTTATATCCTTCTTTTTTCCTCTTATTGTTCCAGCTATACGGATGTGTTCCTCTCTTTGTTTAGATATAGCAGCTGCTTATGTATACAATTCTGC
>JAGGAU010008671.1:0-12495 GCA_017657275.1 Termitomyces sp. T108 | reverse complement strand
GTGTTGATATTGAAAATCTGTCCTGTCTGTCTCCTTTGCCTTGTACTTTCGTGACTCGTCTCAGTTCCCCAGCCTATTCCTGACTATTTCTATTTCGTCCCTTCCAAGTCCCTTTTCCTTTCTCAGTTCATTTCCCTTACTTTTGTCCTTGACTCCCTTTTTCTTTGGTTCGATCTCATCTCATTCTTGTTCTCTTTACCATCTCTTTTTCTCCACGGCTTGTCTCGTCCCGATCTCGCCTCGCCTTCCCCAGACCAAGCCTGGGCTCACCTCTGTAACCCCGGACTCGTGCCTCATACCCCGGAACCCCAGCATAGCTCCAGACTCGCTCCCATAGCCTGGATCTGACCCCACTGACCCCTCACGTAGTCAGATTCATCCCTACTAACCCCGGAACTAACCCCGGGACCTCGTAAACACGTAGGACTTCGTGCCCATAGCTACCTTGAGTCCACTTCGTAAGGTCTCGCTTAGGAAGAAGCCCCTGCCGTCAACGGAACCTGACAATCTCCAACCCCTGACACAGCCATCACTCCAATTGCCTGGCAATCCCTGACCTCAGAACATCACCAACTATGCCTGGCCTACCCCAGGCATCACTGGCAACCCTGGGCGGCCCTTGAATGTGATGGCATGACACCATACGCATTATTCAACACATCATGCATTACAACACATCATTCCACACATCACTGCACATCATTCCACATATCATGCACTGCCATGCCTCATTCCAACATACCATGCACCGCTTGGCATCATGTCATGCCTCACAAAGCACCAGTTCCACACTCTGCCTCACCGTGCCTCCCTGTGGTACCACATCTTCCTCACACAGCTCTGCTGTGACCTTCAAAGCAGCAGCATGGCAACTGCACACTACCCAACACCCATGGTGACCCCCACAGCTTTCTATGTCCCCTGGACCACCCACTAAGCCTGTAGTCAGTATATAAAGTCCCCGCAAACATTTGGTAGGATAGTATTGATATTGCTTACCATTTGTACCTGCCCATCTTGTCTCCTCTACATCTCTTTGCGCCATCTCATCAACTTGTCTCCATCTCTGGTTACTTACTTGCTCATACCTGATTCCTTCTTCTCTTCATCTCTTTTTTCTCATCGTTCTCAATCTATTCTTTTGCTCTCCTCCCAAGTCTCACCTTCTATCTCTCTTCTCTTCTTCCCTTCTTGTCTTTTTCTTTTGCTTCAGCCCCAGTGCACACTCAAACCCCCAAAGCCTGCCTCTAGACTCTGGAACTCACCCCTAACCTCAGAGACCCCTCCAGTACTCTGGAGCATTCACCTTTCACTCATATACATGCTAAACCTCACTCTCCAACCCCATGAGCCCTGTGCTTTGTAGCCTGCCTTTGTAAGTGGACTTTGTGTTTGCCATATAAGGAATAGCCCAGTGGTCTGAGCCCCCGTGGTCAGCAGGACCTGACAGGAACATGGATGCTGAAGGAGAATATCCTGAAAGACAAGACTTTCAGTGATTTTGTAACTAGTGAAGGAATTTTAGTGTTAGAAAGGATTGATCAACTGGTTGCATGGAGACAAGATGATAACCTGCAAACTATATACCATCAATGGAAAGAAAAGATACTCTCTAAGGCCAAGGAATGTGACAAAGCCATAGTATTTAAGTACCTAACAGAGAAGAGGAACATCAAAGACCAACTTAGACAGGCAAAGAATAGTACAACACTTAACAATGATACAAAGTGAATTGATATCATATGGACAAAAGAGAGAATATTGCAACAAGATCAAGACTAGAGGAGGAAACACTGTGCAAATACTGAACTGCATTTAGCAAACAAGCCCACCCCAGAGACCTGATATTCTCACTAAAGAGGAGCAATGCATGCCCTGGAGAGGCTGAACACAAAACTGACTCGTTTAAGATGTCCAAGATAGCAAAATCCTATCATACAATAACCTGCAATATCAATATCAGAATGTGTCAGAAGCAACAAGGAAGGAAAAAATAAGAAAAGTACTGAGCATGATCAAAACAGGAGTGTTAGAACTACAGAAAATCACCATAGAAAAAGAAATTGAATATGAAAAACTATGCATTGCACTGAAGCAATCCAAGAACTGTTCAGCCCCAGGGTCAAACGGTCTCCCCTACAGCTTCTGGAAGTCATTCAATGACTTGCACAAGAATAACATAAGACAGACAAATAGAAATAGACAACCCAAGAGAACATTCAACATTCTGAACTTCCTAAAAAAAAAAATTGTTGATGTCCAAACACATGGAACATGCCACTCCTCAACCCTTGCAGAGGGTTGGATGTGCCCCCTGTACAAGGAGAATGAAAGGTCAGACATTGCTAACTATAGGCCAATAATGTGCCTTAACCAGACTATAAAATCCTCATGAAGACACTTTTGTCAAGACTGACAGAAGTGATACCTAATTTGGTCCAACCTAGTCAAGCAGGATTTATTCCTGAAAGAAGTGGTGTAGACCAAACAAGACTGATAAGAATGATGATTAGCTTAGCCAAAGCAAAAGAACAAAATGAGATGATTATTGCACTAGACCAGGAAAAAGCCTATGATAAGATAGACCATGTCTATCTCTGGAGGACTCTTGAGAGATTTGGACTACCCACTACTTTCACTAACATGGTATCAGAGAGTGGAAACTCAAATCATGATCAATGGTGTGCTCAGCTTGCCATAGCAGGTAACCAGAGGTGTATGTTAGGGCAACCCTCTCTTGTGCCTCCTGTTTGACCTAGCAATAGAGCCTCTGGCCTCATCATTAAAAGGGTCAGACTTAAAAGGCTTCTGGATACCAGGATACCACAAAAAACTGATTGCAAACCTATTTGCAGATGACACAACTACTTTCCTCTCAGAGGACGATGATCTAGCAACATTGAATGCTATCCTGGATAAGATCAGAAGTCTTCTGAAGACAGCTAATAAGTGAAAGAAGGATGAAATCAGGAGGAATTAGAATCCTAGATAACATTCACATAGTGAAAGAGGGCAAATCAATAAGAATTCTAGGAGCATAGTTTGGAAATAGAGCTGACATAAGTGCACCATGGACAAATGTATTGGAAAAGATTGATGGTTGTTTGGAAACTCCAAAGCAACCCAACAATGGTAGGCAGAAGAATGATAGCCCAAATGGTTGTTGCAGGGATGTCACAGTACCTAGCCCAAGTGCAGGGTATGTCAGACAAAGTGGAGAAGCTTCTGGCAGGAAGGGTCAGCAAATTCATGTGGTCCTGTTAAAATCCCCTTGTTAATGAACAGACCATGTTCAAAACTCTAGATGAAGGAGGAAGAGTGCTAGTAGACATTAAAACAAAAAATAAAGCTATTGACATAATGTGGCTGAAATCTTACCTCAAGTTTGGCCAAGTACATCCACTATGAACTTTGGTAGCAGATGGGCTTATAGCCCTTAACACTCCAAAAACAGAGGGAAAGGTGGAGAAAAAAGTGAAAGTAAATCCCTTCCTTCAGTTCTGAAAATCAAAAACATCCACCAAACATGAAATCAGCCTGGGCTTAGCCAAGCTATTCAGCACTGCTAAGGAATTTGGGGTCAGGCCAGAAGACCTAGACTTCAGCAGAGATATCCAGAGACAAATGCTGATTTGGTACCACTATGCAGCAAATTCAAAGCTATAAAGACTGACTAGAGGGAAAGTTGCAAAATGCTGGAAGAAGAAGCACAAATTGATAATAGTAGGGGAAGTGGAAGCCCTCTCCAAAGCTCTGGATAGCCTAGAACACTTTGACCTAGAGGACTGTGAATGCCTGGAATGCATGATAATTGAAAGCAGTACAGGTTCTTTACACTCTAACCTCTGCTTGAATAGAGCAAGAGACATGCTGGACTCCCTCCCCACAAAGTGGGACCTAAGGAAAGTCCAGGCAGATGATGGATTAGTTCATGCATCTCAACAGCAGAATCAACCCCCTGCAAGGGAACCAGTATTTTTTGAAGCCAGACTCTCTTTAGAAGGTAACATAGCTAACATATTTCAGATATTCACCTCAGGCACTCTAGAGGAGAACCAATACATTCCCCCAAGAAAGCATGGCCCTCCAGTGGCCCCAAAAATTGCTTATGTGGCAAGTATTAGCAGATGCTGAACCCAATATAAAGACACAAAGACAGGGGTAGGAGCAGTCTTCAAGGGGCAAGATTCCATGAACAAAGGTACAAAGTAGATAGGCTTGTCAGACTCTTCAAAGTTGAAAGGCCCACTCCTGGCAATACTACTTGCCTCTCTCCTAAATAGCATAAGAGACCCTCTTTACATAAAAGTCAAATCAAGCAAAGTAGTGGAAGCTCTCTTGGATTGCCTCTGAGCAAATGAAGGTAAGGACTTCAATGGAATGAATAAAGTTGGACTTCTACAAGCCATCATAGGTAGACTGAGAATGCATGGCACACCAATAACTCTCTACAACACATCAAAAGATGGACAGGACTAAGCTGAATGTGAGGCTTGTGAATTAGCAAAGGAGGCCTTAAACCAGGAAAACTTACTCCTTATCCCATCCATACCAACTGAGCTCCACCTAACAAGAGCAAAAAGAGATGTCACAAGATGCTACATATAAGGCTATCAGGTCCCAAGCCTCCAAGCCAACCTGTCCAAGAACTGTGGCAATGCTTAACCAAATAAGAAAAAGCACACACAGGACTTTCAGTTTTGATTTACATGAAAAGACACTGTGGAGAAGCATACATAAGAAGTAAAGATTTTGCAAACAAAACAAATATATTCCTATGAAAGTGTATGCATGATGCCTTTAAGCTAGGCAAATATTAGACACACCAAACAATGTTGCCTGACCTTGTGACAAGATTGCACTGCCCCCACAATGGAGGAATTGACTCATTAAACAACATTCTTCCAGAATGTAAAGCACAGAGGCAGAAGCTGATATGGCAGCTAGCTAGTGAGATGTGGAGAAAAAAATCTGGGACATCCATGCCTAGGCAAAATACACACCTAATCCTACAGGCACCTGCCACTATAGTAAAAGGGGCCAGTGAAAAGACCTCAGAAGGCCTCTTGAAACTATATTGGATCCTTGTAGTAGAATTGGCATACTTAATATGGACACTGCAATGTGAGGGAGTCATCCAAAATAATGACAAGGATTATGCAGCCAATTGAGTCTTTAGAAAATAGAACACAATGATGGAAAGTAGAGCAAACTTAGATCTTAAACTCTCAAACAAGAGGCTAGAAAAAAAGCAATCAACATATGTATGGTACAAAATACATGGGATGGGACCAGTCTGGTGAACTAACCATACTCCCCTTGAAAAGGTCTGAAAGCAGGCTTTTAGTGGGTAGGTAGCTCAACAATAGGGATGGGATAGGTCCCCTATGGCCAAGAGTTTCACACTCTGTGCATAACATGCATTTCCTCATGGAGACACAAATCAGCTGACTGGAAAAAAACTTGGTTCAAACTCAAGGCAGGTTTAAATTTTTGAACTGAGTTTTGTGTGTGTGTCCTTTTGGTGCTGTCTCAGGGCTGCAGGCATATATGCACATACAAAGCATTGTATATACTTGAGTTATAGATAATGTAACTTTTGGTCACAATGAGCTTATATCTTTGGTCACCATGACAAGATATATATTGACCCTGGAATATGACAATACTTATATATATGGGACACAGTAAATACATGCACCCTCAGTCAAGTATATGCAGACTGAAGGTGAGCACCTATACACACATACAACAGACAAAATAACTTACCTACCTTAGGTATATCCATGTACTCTACAGGTTGGACAATACACAGACTGAGGATACATCCATGTACTCTATAGGCTTAGACTTTAACATACAATTGATTATGTGTGCAAGGTTTCCAGATGTGGCAAAGGCCAAACACAATTTAGTAGACACTGTTTTCATGCCTCAAGTGTTTCTTGACACATTTAACCAAATAAATCAAGATTTCCAACAATGTGGAAAGAAGACCACATAACAAAGTATGTAATATCCTATCTATTGACTGATTAATGTTAACCAACATTGAATTTAGCTTATCAGTGATACTTTGACAACTTTAAGCTACCAATTCAGTAGACAAGTCATCATGTAAGTGATTTTAAATGTCTTTGACCTATAAAATGCTTAACAACTTATAACTTAGGCAATCTTCAACCACTCTTTCTAACAATCAATTACCCACTACTCTTAAAAGTCAAAGACAACAAACTAGGATCCAAAGGACTTCAACAATTACAAATGACTGATCCTGATAATTGCCATGCAAATAGAAGTATTAGATCTTTGCATAACATGGTCATGCCACCACTTCAGTTTCAATCTGAGGGTATAGAATTTGGAGGTACATATAAGACCTAGAGATATAGAATTTGAGGATATGAGACCTGGGGGTATATAATCTAGAGATATGAGACCTGGAGGTATGGGATCTAGGGATATAAAACCTGGAAGTATGAGATCTGGGGATATGAGACCTGAAGATAATAATAAAACTGCCTCTTGCTCTTTAAAGAGGCCTATTAGGCAGCTTACAGCTGTTAATGATCCATTTGCTATGGCCATTCCTAAAACTGATGGAATGCTACTTTACAGAATCCAATCCCTAGAATGGTGCTATCACCACCACCACCTCTACACAGAACTACACAGAAGAGTCAATAGACAAAGACAGACTAATGGCCTATTCAGACTGTTACTTCTGAGAATTCTGGAAATTCTGTAGTTACTCTTGTCACTTTTATTGGGACTTCTGTAACAATTCCTGAAACTCATTTACTTGAGGGATGAAATGGTCCTTTATAGAATGCTATGCCTAGAATGATGCCACCACCACTACCATCTTCTTCTATACTGAGAAGGGCTCATTATTCTCAGTTTACACTTGCTCCTGCTGCATCCACCTCTACAACTACCCAGGTCATTGGCTGGTAGCCCATTGCATAATATTTGCAGGTGATTTGCTGATCCTGCCTTGATAATCTCACAAGAGACATTGCTCAGAGAGGGAATGGCTAATTATGAAGCCATGCAGCAACAAGCACTTCCTGCATTGCAAGAGCAACAAAGGATTAGACAACAAGTATCAGCTGCTTTGGAACAAGAAATGCTGAGAGAAGAAGCTAAACAAAGGGAAGAGCAAGAGAGGGTCAGACAAGAGGAAATATAAAGACAACAAGAGGAGCAATTCAGACCAGAGGTCAGACAAAGACAATTTTGAAAGGCTATCTTGATTGACAAAGTTTAATAGCATAATTATTTGGATCTTGAACATAGACTTTTGAATGCAGCTAAGGCTCAAAGAATTTTACAAGGTTGGGAACATGAACATTCAGCTGATCTAGAGGAGGACTTTAATGGTTTAGCTCCTCAAAATGACATGCCTGCTCAGGATAACTTGGAAGATAACCATGCAGCATTTAACCAAATGATGCAAAATCTGTTAGAGCATTTTGAGGACCCTAGAAATGATGAAGAGAATCCAGGATGGCTAGCTGATCAAAATCCTGCTGGACATATATCTGAAGAAGAACCAGAATTTCCTCTTCCCTTTCACCCTCTAGAACCTCCTCTTCAGCAGCTTATTATACTCATTGGCCAAGGTGCTCTTCCAAGAGCAAGGCAACCTTATTTAAATGAACCTCCACCACATTATCTTGGTCCTATGAATGTTTTATGTTGACACTGTCAGGCTTTACATTGGAATGCCAAAAAGCTCTTCAAGTCTTCTAGAGCTTATCCATAGTTTTGCATGTGCTGCTTATAAGGCCAGATCAATTTGCCTAGACTTCAGGATGCTCCACCAAAACTCTTAAATCTACTTTATGGCTATCATCCCCTCTCTGATTTCTTTAAAACACATATCGCCTTTGCTTTCACTTCTTTAGAAATCAAAATTGACCATCCTATCACTAATGCTCCTGGACCTTACAGTTTCAGAATCAATGGAGAGCTTCATTATTTGACAGGTGTCTTGCTTCCAACTGAAGGAAATTGTCTAGTCTATGCCCAACTCTATTTTTATGACCATAATGAGCAACTGGCTTTTTGTCAACAAAACAATCCTAAATTGGATCCTCAAATAATAGCTTTTTTACAGGATTTGCTCAGAAGAGTCAATCCTTCTATTGACTTATACAAGCAAGCAAAGCAGATCATGACAGATGTTCCAAAAGGCCAGCTACAAAGGCTCTTTGTCAAATTAAGAGCTGATTTTGGAGACTATTAACATTATAATGATCTCAATGAACAAGAAGGGGTTGCTGCTATTGTTTCTGGAGATGGCTCTAAAGAGAGATCTGATCATCATGATATAGTCTTGCACTAGCATTGTGGCCAATTAAAATGGATCATCCATTTGCATCCATGTTATACTCCATTGCAGTATACCACCATATTTTCCACTAGAGAACATGGCTATCATACAATGATTCCATCTAAGCTTGGACCACAAGGGCAATAAAGGACTAAAAATGTCACTGAAACTGCTTATTATGCATACCAACTTTGACAAAGAAGTCTGGAAGCAAATGCTGCATTGCTTTGGAGTGGCAGATTATTTCAGCAATATATTGTGGATGCATGGGCTTCAATTGAACAGTCAAAGCTCAACTGGGTTCAAAAAAAATCAGAAAATAATTAGAGCTGAAGTCTATCAAGGAGTGGTTGATGCTGCTCTTGGAGATAAAGAGTTACTTTGCCAGGGTTGTCACATTATTCTTCCTGCCACTCATACTAGAAGTGAATGACACATACAGCAGTTGTTCCAAGACTTCATGGCAATTTGTAGACATTATCAAAAGCCTGATATCTTTTTGACTATGACTGCAAATCCAAAGTGGGCTGAAACAAAAGAAGCTCTTCTTAAAGAGCACAGAGTCAATGGAGAAAAGCAGACAGCCTCTGATCAGTCAGATATTGTTGCCAGAGTATTTGAACTCAGAAGAATGCTCTTTTGAAGGAAATCAAGGATGGTCTTTTTTGCGGATGTGTAGCTGATGTTCATACTAATGGTTTCCAGAAGAGAGAACTGCCACACATGCACATCTTGATCTTCCTCCAGCATGATGACAAGATTAGAAACCCAGCCCATGTGAATAGTATTGTTTTTATCCAAATCACAGATCCAGTGACTCAGCCTCAATTGTATCAGGTATTGTTTTTGCTTAAATTCTTGATTCAATTGCTTATTCTCATTTGTATTAGGTGGTTACTACTAACATGGTTCATGGTCCACATGGAAATGATCATCCAAATGCAAAATGCATGGTAGATAGCAAATTTTACAAGAGGTTCCTTAAAGAATTTTGAGAGACCACGGTGATTATGGTTATCCTCAATATGCTAGATCTAACAATGGGTGCTTTTTTAAAAAGCATGGTCATCATTATGACAGTCATGATGTTGTTCCATACAATCCCTATCTCAGCCAAATACCAGTGTCACACCAATGTAAAGATTTGTGCATCAGTGGAGGCCATCAAGTACATTCACAAGTACATCTACAAAGGCCATGATAGAACTACTTTGGAAATTGCCAGAGATGAAAGGGATGAAATCAAGGAACACTTGGATTCTAGATATGTCTTTGCCCCTGAAGCCTTGCTGGCACATCTTTGAATCCAACATGCATGCTGGATTCCCTTTTGTATATCACTTGCCTGTAAATTTGGAAGGATAACATGAGGTTTATTTCCAGCACAATGAGCTTTTGGAGGTGGTGGCTGCCAGGCCTAATTTGGGCAAGACTGCACTCACTGCTTGGTTTGAAGCTAATACCAAGTTTTTTCCAACAACAACACTACATACTAAAACTCTCCAACCAAATTTGTCTATGAGACATCTCAAAGGGCTTGGAAGAAGAGGGACAGGGGAACAGCCATTGGAAGGATGTACTTTGCTTCACCTAGGCAGGGAGAAAGATTTTATCCTAGGATGCTCTTGACAGTTGTGACCAATGCAACATCATGGGCTGACCTTAGAACAGTTAATGGACACATCTATCCCACTTACAAAGAAGCATACAAGGCTCTTTGTTTCTTGGAGGATGATGCAGAATGGAGGCAATGTCTCAGTGAAGCTGCTCCCATGCAATCAGGATCAGCTCTCAGACTGTTCTTCTGCACTATCCTGCTCTATTGTGCTCCTACCACTCCTGAGGCTCTATCAAATGACTTCAAGCAATCTATCTATGATGACCTTTGACACAGATTGAGAAATATGAGGCAGCACAAACAAAGGGTCTCTGCAGATGAAGAAATATATGAACATGGCCTTTATCTCATCAATGAAACCATGATGTATTCTGGCAAACTATTCCAAAACCTCAACAAGATTAGAATGTAGTCCTAGGTATGTGGTTTTTACATAGAGAGCTGACATATACTGATCAAATACTTTTAGGAAATAGGCTCTTACAAGAAACCAATTATGATGTTGAGGAGTTGTAAACAAGGGTAGAAGAGAACAAGGTAAAGTTTAATGCTGAACAGCGAGAGACCTTAAATGCTGTTATAGACTCTTTCAACAACAATTTGGGCAGGATAATATTCATTTATAGTGCAAGTGGATGTAGAGTAACACTCTGGCTTTTGCTTTTCATGCCAATAGAGATGTTACATTATATGTGACATCATCTGAGATTGCTGCTTTGTTACTGGAGGATGGTAGAACTGCTCATTCAAGGTTCAAAATCTCCATTCCTGCTCTGGATATCTCCATTGCCAATATCAAGAAAGGCACCCATCTATCTGTGCTCTTACATCACACCAAAGTTGTCATCTGGGATGTAGTTCCAATGCAGCACAAACATGCCATTGATTCTGTGGATCATGCTTTTAGAGATGTATTGGACAAAGACATTCCTTTTAGTGGAATCACTATGGTTTTTGGAGGAGATTTTCATCAGACCTTGCCAATCATTCCAAGGGGACTCAGACAGCAGATCATTGCTGCTTCACTTAAGAAAGAGAGGCTTTGGGATCACATTCAAGTTCATTACTTGATTCAGAAGACAATTTCCAGTTCAACTATGTTTTGCTATGACTATCAACAAGTCTCAGGGGCAATCAGTCAAACATGTTGGGTTGGAACATAGGTCATTTGTGTTCTCTCATGGACAACTTTATATAGCCCTTTCCAGATGCACATCAGAGAACAGGATTAAAGTGATTTTGCTGCCAGACAATACAATTCATAGCACTGTAAACATTGTATATCAAGAAATCTTGAATGGTCTACATGTGTCAATAGAACTAATTAGATATATATTTATTTTTTTGTAGGATATACTTTGTAGATTTGAATGATAGATATTGTAGTTATAATCAAGCATGAGTGTAAATTGAACAAGTCAAGATAAGTACAATTGAATATAGTAAGTTTAGGGCAGGATGTAGCTTTGAGTTGGCTCTATAAAGCCTTGACTGAACAGAGTAAGGTTGAGGCTGGGATGAAGCCTTGAGTTGGCCCTACAAGGCCTTACCCAAACAAAGTGAGATTGAGGCTGGATCCAAGCCTTGAGTTGAGGGGGTTTTGGGGTGAAGCCCCCAACAAGCTACACAAGGCCCATGCCAAAGGCACAGGTTGCATACCTTGTCTTTTATATAGAATGGGACAACTCATGTGAACCAATAGCTGACAAATTATCACTAATTGCTGACCAAAAACCTTTCTTTTAGGGTCAATCAGCTTATTCTATGTACTTAGAACAGTAAATATATATATATGAGGCTAAAAACTTCAATATAAATATAAGTGCTATTGTGTGGCCATTTGTGCAGGTATCTGCAGGTGTGTAAAAAGCCAAACATGATTTAGTGGACACTGATCTTCATTCTATGTGTTCTAATGCTTATGTTGCTGCTGAGTGGGAGCAGTCTATTTTCCTGCTCATATTGTATTTCATTGTGCTTGTAGTCTATTCATTCTCCAATGCAGTAATCCTTCTTTTATTCATTTTGGGGAAAGGGTCTATCAGGACCCTTGACTTAAAGTTCCATCATGAGTTCTGATTTCCTTTCTTTGTAAGGAGCCCACAACATGTTGAGCAAAGCATGGACATCTTTTCAGCAGGAGTGGAGCATACCTTAGCAAACTGGATGTCATGACCTGCCACCACCACCAGTACTCTACCCCGCCACCACCAGTACCCAACCCTGGCCCTGGCTCCCAAAGTCCAAAGTCACCAGACCAACTCAACAAAGCCCCAGGCCTGAACCACTACACTACCAGCCATCCATGGCACTATCAATGCCACCTCAGCAATTCCTGGAACCACTATTGACCATCAGTGCCTATCACTGCCTGCAAGCGCTACATCAGCACTGGTGTTACGACCCCCACCCCCGGGCCAACCTCCGGACCCAGCACAGCCCCGAGGACCACTCACACAACCCGACTCCCAGGAGGACCAACCAACCCCGGGCCGTCACTCCAACCACCGGCGACCCCACGGCCATCACTGATCAC